>JAADWC010000006.1:0-94184 GCA_023336095.1 Pythium pectinolyticum | reverse complement strand
GGCGACGAACAAGGTAACGAAAGTGTCGCCTCTAGCCGTGCAGACTCGCACGTCGGTGTCGACGTATACGGTTACAAGAGTATGGACAGAGCAACGAATGGTGGAGAACGACAAGGAGCAGAACTAGTGGTTGCCTGGTATTGCTAATGGATAATAGACTCTGATTTTCGCCACGAAGTACGCAAGACTGTAGTGCTTCGAGCAGCAGGGATCTCAAGTCCCGTCGCCAGTAGGAGGCGACGTTAATTGTATCCAGGTGCCGGCGCGCCTGAAGACCGTATTGCGACCGCTCGCGGGTGAGAACTTGCGAGACGAAGAGAAGAGGAAGAGGAAGGGGAAGGCGCGTATTGCGAGCGGTCCGTGAGAGAATTCTCACGGAACGAAGAGACGAAGGAGAGGAAGGAGAGAGAGAAGGAGAAGGCGAGTCAGGTCTGAAGATCGGCCGGCTCAACCAGGTGCACGCGACGTCGACAAGCTCGGCTCGGGCCACCTACAAGGAAGACACCGTCTTCCGCTAATGTAACCAGACGTCCGTGGAGAGGGCGAGTAGACTGGCTCTGTGTCTGATACCAGCCACCAAGCGCCAAGCGATCGGCGAGTGGCAAGAAGCTGGAACCCAGGAGACGTCACACACCTCCTGGTCAAGAAACCCCTCGATTACATAGTGACCACGGTTCGTGCTGTCAGCGACGAAGACATCGGCACGTAACGTCAGTGGCCGTACGCCAGAACCAAGAAAAATTCTGTTGTGTGGCAGAATATGCTCGAGTGTGTGGCAACATAGTTTATGGGTCGTGTTGTTTGCCGTGGTGCGCATACAGTATCACTGTGTGACGTGTGAACACATGTGATATCTGATAAATTCTTCAAAATATCATCATCCAGTAAATCCTCAAAAAGCGTCCAATAGATTCCGCTCACATGTAAATAACATCCAATCAGGTGTTACCGTACTTAGAGTAGAGTGATAAATATGCGAACTGTCGCGTGTAACAAAAGGACCTGGCAGATTGGATTCCAATGTTGAAGTGTGTATTGATTGAGCAAATCTGAGACAAACGGCGTGTGATTGGTTGAAATTGTGCATCTGACATTTGACCTCATTTGCTGTGAATCGCGGCAAAGGGAAACATCAAGCAATATGGAGGACATGGAGGACGACGCCAGCGAGCGCACTGCGCAGGAAGAGGAGGATACGGCAGCAAACTACTTCGGAGACGCACGAGACCTGATCGCGAGGCGCTTCTACACCGAGGCAGAGTTTGAACATGCAATGGTTGCCTATGAGCGGACAAGTGGCTGTCGTTTCTCCCGCAGCCATAGCTACTCATGCGAAGCATACAACCAAGAGCAGTACACAAGGTACCTCGAGGCGAAAAACAAAGACTACCAGCGGCGCCAACGACTGCGTCCAGCTCCCGTGCCAGTCCCGTCCGATTTCAAGACCCAGCGAGTTGAGCATCACTGCACGATGCGCCACGGCACGAGGAAGTGTACCAACAGCTTCAGGTATCGAGTGGTTCGCGATACCTCCAACTTGGCAGGCATAGGCGAGGACGCTGAAGATGAAGAGACTAAGTCAGGCGATGAAGTAACGCTCAGCAACAGGCTCACGCGAACGCACTACATCCACGTCGCAACGGCCCACCTGCTGCCTCTGTGTGGCGTTTCACAACCCGATGAACCGTCGACAGACACGGATGACGACACCCACAGTCACGGCTTGGAACCCGATAGTAGCGACGACACAACCTCTCAGGGCTGGGAACCCGATAGTGGCAACAGCTCCAATAATATCCAAGACGACGATTCTGATGCCAGCACCAACAGCACCACAAATCAGAGGTCGTCACATGAGACTGGAGAGGATGGATCCAGTGGGCAAACGCGTCCACGTCCAACTGGAGCTGCTCGCAACGCATCCAGCGCCACTTCGAGTGCGAATGGACCACAAGATGGCGCTCGTGGGTCGTCATCTGCGGCTGGAGACGACGGATCCGGTGGGCAAACGCGTCCACGTCCAACTGGAGCTGCTCGCAACGCATCCAGCGCCACTTCGAGTGCGAGTGGGCCACAAGATGGCGCTCGTGGGTCGTCATCTGCGGCTGGAGACGACGGATCCGGTGGGCAAACGCGTCCACGTCCAACTGGAGCTGCTCGCAACGCATCCAGCGCCACTTCGAGTGCGAATCGACCACAAGATGGCGCTCGTGGGTCGGCAACTGGGGCTGGATTAGATGGAATATTGAGTGTGCAGCATTTGGCTCAGGTCTCGTCTCCTGCCGCGGCACATGCGTCTCAAGGTGCGATATTGCCTCATTCCCGCAGAAGCCGATCGCGGCGTAGACACGGAACATCCCGTCGACCCGCAGTAGACACTAGCAGTGACGATAGCGAGGAACAAGCTCGACCTCGTAAAACGCCGAGACACGGTGGCGACGGTGAAAATGGCGAGTCAAATACGAGTGCCGGGGGATCCGATTTCGGCTCGTTGCAGTATCACGCATTGTCTGGGTCGTCGGCTTTGGCAGGTATGGCAACTCGTGTCTCTTCTTCTGTTTCCGGCTTCGTAGCTGTCACCAGCATCTCGACACCACGCCAACTAGCCAGTGATTTCGATGACACAAGTACGGATACGGCTCCTGCTACTTCCAGCTCAGCCCGAGAGACAACTCCACCCACGGATATTCGCCCAAGCGCAGCGTCGTCGGACATGGACATATCAGCCGGAGAAGATGACCACGAACTGGAGGAAGACCGCCCGGCTGTTCTTGTCTCTCCCCCCAATAGCGGAGGCTCAGCCACTACACCTCCTGCAGATGCGACCAAGAGACCGGAAGCAGCTATGCGTGACTCCGTGCCAGCACGAGATCTTCCGTCGAGCTGCGGGCAACAAAGGCCCACTCCGACCATGAAACGGCGCTGGTCAGTTGGAGTCACGGACCATGGCCGCCACTCGAAGCATCGGCGTTTGACTGGTGAATCCAGAGAAGCGCTGATCAGCGTGCTTCGCCGACTGCATGCGAACAACCAACTCGAGCAGCGGCGTTCGGCAGACGCGAGAGGCGAGAGAACTCCATCGCAGTTGCATCATAGCCAGCCACCCAGCCATGAGCTTGGTGCCCACGAGAAGCGTACCCAGTTGAGCGGTGGCCCCGCACGAGATGAGCTTCTGGCGCCGTATCGAATGGCGATGGAAGTGTCGCGCATGGCTATGGAGGTGTCACGGGCCGCAGCGGAGGCATCGCGAACGGAAGCGGAGGCACTGCGAGTGGCAGTGGAGACATCGCGCGTGGAGACGGTGGCGATACAGGCAGAAACCGCGCGAGTTGCAGCGGAGGAGTCGCGCGCTGAGATTGCCGCACTGCGAGCCGCAGTGGAGGCATCGCGCGTGGAGGCGGCAGCGAGTAATGCGGAGGCATTGCGGGGAGAAAGAGAGGCATCGCGAGCAGCAGCAGAGGCGTCGCGGACTGCGCTGCGCATGGTCGTGGTAAACTATTTCTTTACCACCGTGGCGATGGCGATGGCGATGGCGATGGCGCTTTTCCCGAGAAAGAATCCCTAGATTCCCTAGGTCGGTCACCGTAGTTTTTTTTTCCTTCATGCATAACGATCTATAAGAGGAAGACGTTCCCACTCAAACGTTGTTCTCCAATGGATGGTTGAAGTGGCTGGCGAGTCGTCGCTACTGTGGCGACAAGTGAGACCAATGCGCTGCTCGGAGGCGCCTTATGACATTTGGCAGTGCGGCTGATTGAGTCATTGCGGTCTTGTATTCAGGTGGGGAATGGACGCTGCGCAAATGTTCCCGCATCCGCCAACAGATCGCGTTTCCATTTTCGACTGAGGACGCACATGCTGCTCGCGCGCGTTCGTCTCGTCCAGGCCGCCTCCGCTGTGTCTGCTGGAATCAAGCCCCGCCCAACTGCTTCTGGAATCCTGCGCATGATGTCGACGACGTCTGCTGAACAGCCCGCGCACCAACTCGTGCTGGGTGAGTAGTTTGTAGCTAGCTGGCCAAAAAAGCCTACACAACGTGGCGTGTGTGTTGCGTGCGCATGGTTCTAATGGTGGTGGTGGTGTTGTGCATAGACCGCTTCTGTCTGCGCCAGTTTGACGATCCAAAGTACCACGGCGCACAGATCAAGTACGATAAGATTGCGTTTGAGAAGAAGATCAACGAGATCCTTCGCGAACGAAATGGAGAGCTGGTCGACGGGTGGGTCATTTCTTGTTTTTTGTGGTGCGTTTTGGGAACACAGTGTGGCTGAACTATGATACTTCATCTAGCTATGCGCCGTTCTGCAAGCACTTGTTTGTGGAGAACTTTACGGACACGCGCGTGAACGAACTGCCGATCACACAGGCCAACTCACGCCTGCTGCAGTCGGACTATGAAGCCCGTGTGCCGCATGAACTCCCAGTGTGAGTCTTCATCGTTTTGATCCCGTTGTTCTGGAATATCTAAGTAACCCTCGACTCCTCATCCCGTGTTTTGATTTGTATTTGTCATGTCAGATTGGTGCGCTGGTTCCCGTCGCACAGCGTGACGCCGACTGTCGCCAAGTACTTGGACATCATCCTCTACAGCCGCGAGCAGATTCGTAAGGAAAACGCTGCGACGGGTCTCGCTGACGAAGACGACCACGTGCACGCGCCGTGGGGGATCATCTCCATCAAGGCCCAGGACGTCGACCACGAGCTGCCCATGAACCCCATCACGCTCATGCGCAATGCGCTGGGCAAGGAAGAAGGAGGCTCGGGCGTGCCGCTCGTGCGGGAGACGTATCTCGAGTCGGTCGAGTACTGGCAAAAGCACGCAATCGTCAAGTAAACTAAGCGACGAAGCGTGCGAGAAGAGATGTGCTAGAACGGAAGGTGGAAGGCTGGTAGCTGTAGCTGTTCACTGCACAAATCTATCGATCCCAGCGTTGATATCTCTAAATGAGGGCACCTAAATGTATTGGTCTTTGACTGCGGAATCTCCTTTACAGGAGCTACACCTGCTCCTAAGCATTAGCACGGATTCGTCTTCATAAACTCGTCCCAGCCCGTGTTGAGCGCCGCAAACACACGCTCGGCGATCAGTAGCTGCTCGGCGTTGCGTCCAGAGCTCTTGTCCGGATGCACGACGATCATGGCCTTGCGGTACTGCTTCTTGATGTCGTTCACCTGGATCAGCTTGCCCATGTTCACTTCCGTCCACTTGGAGTCCTCCCACATGACCGTGTGCATGGTCGAGAGCAGCGTGCGGATGTTCTTAACCCGTCCGTTATCTTCGGCCCAGGCCTTGAGTTTCGGTCCAAGCACGGCACCGGCACTTTCTTTCATCGCCGTCATCTGGTTCTTGGCGGCCTCTCGCTGGCGTAGCTCTTCACGCGCTTTCTCCACGTCCATCTGCATCTGTCGCTCGCGTTCTTCCATGGCGCGACGCACGTGGTCCGACTTGGTCGACTTGTCGATAAACTTGGGGTTGTACACGTTCGATCCATCCGACGACACGGCGTATTTTTCCATCTCCGCCATGGTCACAGGCCCCACTGTCTGTCCGCCGTCATCTTCAAACTTGGGCTGCTCCGTAGGAGCTGCTCGCGCACTGCCAGTGTTGCCACCATTGCCACTGCGACCGCCACCACTACGACTAGATGGCTGCGCCAGTGGATCCATCGAGTTGAGGAAATCCGATGCGCTGTTGGCCTTTTTTGGTGGAGCCGTAGTAGCCGCCGCTCCACTCGCACTCCAGCCACTGTCGCTCATCAAGTTCACGTCTGGCGTGGCCGCTGGCGTCGACTGGCCGCCGGATAAGAAATCTTCAAAGCTTTCTGGTGGTGGCGGCGGCGGCGCCGACTCGACTTTCTTGACATTTCCGGATCCAGTTCTGGACGACGGTGCCGATCCAGAGGCCGATCCGGATCCAGACGCTGTGCGTCCAGTGACACTGTTTGACGATCCAGTCCGTTCCGGCGGTGGCGTTCCGGACGTCGGTGTATCCGAGTATTTGGCGGGACGATCCTTTTCATACGCTGATCCGCTGGCTTGACGAGAGATGGACGGCTTGGTGGTTGGATCATTGCCTGGTTTGCGCGCGGCGGTGTCGTTTGACCACTTGGCCACGGGCTTGCGCTTGAAAATGAGACCGACCTTCTGCGGACGCGCCAGTCGGAGCAGCTTACAGATCACACGTCCATTCACGAGTGGGACTTTCTGCGAGGGCGACGTCATGTCGAGCCAGAAAAACGTACTCGTTGCGCCATTCGCAGTCTTGATGGACGTGTTGATGCGGAAGCGGAAGTGGAACGCACTGGCGTCTTTGAGCGGAAAGTGGCGATGGACATCGGCGAGAGTGACATCACCACCGTTGGCGGGTGCGGGGATCTTAAACGCATTAGGATGAGAGCGATCTTCTCCATCCTCACCCTGGATGTAGTAAAACGCCCAGATGCCCCCTGCAGTTGCCATGGTGGTTGCGTCAAGAATGAAGCTGGCTGGAGCCACCTGAGCACCCGCTGTACCCGCTGCTTCAAAGAGCCAAAACGGCGACGAAAAAATCTCCAAAGAAAACGACCCATTCAGGTGGCCCACACCAAATGCATTTACTGTAAAGCAGCATGTCAGAGGCCATGACGTACCCCAGTTACGAAGTCCAGGACAGGCCTTGACGATTAGGGGTAGAAAAAATTCGGCCAGCGTACCGTACGCCCGCGCAATTGTGGATTCGTGAAATTTACGACTGTGTGGTTGGGGGTTTTGTCCACCAGCCCTACACCTGGCTCTAGATGCCTCTCACAGATTGGTGAAAATCTCACAGAGACCGCCACAGTGCAGAAGGTTTTGTCTGCATTTACAAATACTATGAGTGTGCAATACTTATGGGTTACTTGGATCAATGTGGTTGTCCCCTCGCGAGTTTGAACAGGGGTGGGGTTGGAGGTGACCACATCCTTTCTGCTGTGGAGCAGCGCCAGTTTTCCAGCCGGCCACTGCTGTTCCACTGGAACTTCCAGGGCAGAGCCAGAGGCGAGCGAGAACCCCTTCACTGGATTTGCATCTCAGCACCCAAAGTGATTCAACGCTTCGCTATATCCACGTCGTTCCATCCACGTCAGCCGCGAGGACACTCTGGAGTCCAGAGTCTGGACGTTGTCGGCGCGATCAACAAGAAATCCAGAGACCGGAACTTGAGGAATCCAGAAGCTCCGAGCCTGTTGACCCAGAGAAACGAGTTCTCGTCTGTGTAAGAGAGAGAGAGAGAGTGAGAGAGGTCATCACGCCAACAGACCGTACCAGAAGCGGCCACTGAGGAAACCATGAATATCGCTCACGTCGCGGCACTCTTGGCCACGGCGTCTCTGTGTGTGGACAGCGTACGTGCGGAAACCAATAGCGACTCCAGCTCTGTCATCATCTACGTGGTCGTCGGCGTCGTCGTCGTGCTTTTCATCGCCGCCGCGGTTTTCGTGTGGATGCGCAGTCGCAATCGTGGCAAGGACGACGACCTGCCACTTCATGAGCATGTGCAAGCGGCTGTGCCGACGGCGCCCATGCGCGCGAACAACAACCGCAGCGGCTCTCAGCAGCACCAGCAACAACAACAACAACAACAACAACAACAACAACTGCATGTTGGCAGTGGTGGTGCGTCATCCGGAAGCAACCCTAACAGTTACCAGGGATACGCGTCGCCGCACATGAACGCTGGCCGTCGTGATCGTGACGCTGGTAACTACCAGGAACCGCGACGACCTGAGCGAGCACCACAGCCGCGAGGCGACAATCGCGCGAATCCAAATGCACCGCCTCCACCTCGTCAGCAGCGCACAGCGCAGCACGCTGGTGGCAGTGGCGGTAAGGGGCAGCAGCGTCCACAGCGTGCCAACGAGACGGCGACCCGTGTTCTTGCTGAATTCCAGTCGGATCCTGCGCTGTGTCGCCGCAAGGTCCCGTACGCGGCTCTCTATTTCACGCGCGTGCTGTCCAAGGGTGCCTTCGGGGAGGTGTGGCTCGCACAATTGGAGAACCGACAGGTCGCGGTGAAGCGCATTCTGAACGAGAAGAAGAACGACGAAAAAGAAATCGAGTGCTTTGCCGCCGAAATCAAGCTCATGGCGTCGTTCTACCACCCAAAGATTGTCGAGTTTGTCGGCGTCTCGTGGAGCACGCTCCAGGATCTGTGCGCCGTGACCGAGTACATGGCGAAGGGAGACCTCTACGGTTTCTTGAAGCGCAAGAACGGCCAGCTCAACTGGAGAGATCACAAGGCGTACCTGGCGGAAGACGTGGCCGATGCGCTCGGGTACTTGCATTCGCTCTCCCCCAAGGTCATCCACCGGGACTTGAAATCGAAGAACATTCTGCTGGACGACTCGTTCCGCGCCAAACTGAGTGACTTTGGCATCAGTCGTGAACGATCACTAGAGGAGACGATGACGGCAGGTGTGGGCACGATCTACTGGACGGCGCCCGAGGTGCTGATGGGTAAGAAGTACACGGAGAAGGCGGATATTTACTCATTTGGCATCGTCATGTCGGAGCTCGACACCCACGAAGTGCCGTACTCGGACATGCGAGACGAGTCGGGCAAGAAGCTCCAGGGCATGAAGATCGTGCAGCAAGTGATCAAGAAGAAGCTGCGTCCGACGTTTTCCAGTAGCTGCCCGACTAAAGTCCAGGAGTTGGCTGCGCGTTGTCTGGACGCCGAACCGGACGTGCGGCCGGATGCGCTTGAACTTCTCCATCTCATTCAGCGCATTCAGCAGCAACTGTGATTGCGACCAGTCGAACAAAGCAGCGCTGGCTGGTCAGATCGAGAGAGAGAAAGAGAGAGAGAGAGAGACCAGCACCTTCATCCCGTTACAGTAATATCCGTTGAATGCGCATCTAATCCATCCATTTCATACACTGACATTACAACGTGTATCGTGGCTCAAATCATTCCGTGGGAAAGGGAATACTACGTGTACTACAGCACTATTATAGCGTCTCTACATTTCAAAAACCTGTTTGGATTTCTCACAGTTCTCGTCGTGGGTCGGCGATACAGTCTTTCACGGTCACTTCATATTCAAAGCCATCGCCATGGGCCGTCTCGTCGTCGAGCACGACCTCCGTATTGAGGCCACTCGCAGTGAGCGCTGCATTCACACGCAGAGTCTGCTTTCCGCCGCATCTGGACCAGATCGTTCCACTGGGGCGGTCAATCTCAAACGCGTGGCTGCCGTGCTGAGGAAGGAAGCGATGCTGCGTCAAGGGACCGCGGTCGCCAGGGAAAAAGAACTCGCTCGTGATCTGTGCAGTCGACGAATCAGAGCCCACGCTCACGTGGCCAGCGATCCGCACTTGAGTGATACCAATGCGTTTTCCCTACACAGTCCGCGCGACAACAACAACAAAAAATATGTGAACAAAATATGTGAACAATGTGAATAGCTATATAACCAACATGGCAGATCACTACGTACCGCATCAATAACTAGCGGGATGACACCGTTACAGGCAAGACGCGTCATTCGTCCAGCGTTTCCGGATGTGACTACAAATGGCGCCAAAAAGTGCACGCGGATAGTGCCGCCGATCTCATCGAACCGCGTGTCCACCATCACACCAGCGGGATCTCGGCATCCGGAGCCGCGGAAGATCGCTGGCTGCGACGTCACAGCCGGTGGTCCGCGTGCGTTTGCTTGTCGATGGTCCGCTGAGAGAACGAGCAGCGCGATCAGCAGCAGAAGCAGCGAGCGCGACCGCAGAAGTAGGAGTCGCGGCGGCGCGGCGGTGGCCATTCTATCATCCTGTGCCGTCCGCTCTTCATGCACGCCCTTTCGACCACGACCTACCGTGAATTGGAATAAAAATCTGGACGTGAGTCCTGTATTGAGATCTACGAGAGATTCATAGGCAAAGCTAAGCTAATCACGTCGTCGTATGAGTTAGTCCGCATCCACGTCTGCTGCGAGATCGGCCATCCGCTGCTGTAGCACGGCGATCTCGTCGTTGAGATCAGTGGACTCGTAAACTTCATTGCGGTTGCGAGTTCCTGGATACAAAAAAGGCAGTCAGCTTCTTCACAGTACAAGAGACCAAAGAATGAAACAAGCCCGGACCTGTTCGTGTTGCTGCGGCGGTGGCGATCCCCTGCGGCTGGCGGCTGAGCACTCGCCTTCCATACAGCGCTGTCTCCAGTCGCTGCATGTGGCGTTTGATCGTCGCAATGTCTCGTGTGAATCCTTCCATCTCCATGGTGCGTCGCTTGTCCAGGCTTCGGTATCGCGCACGCAGCTTGGTCAGCCGCGTCTGGAGATCCTGGATGCGACGCGTACACGCTTCCTGCACAGCGGCGTATTGCTCGCGTAAAATATGGAGATCGCGCTCTCTGGACAGCGCCTGGTCGCGTAGCTGCTCAGTGTATTGGGCAGTTTCCTCCTGGGCTTTTTCCTTTGTAGCGTCCGCCTCCGCCATGGCCTCTTTCGTCGCCACCACTTTTTCTTGGACCAGCTCCTGGCACTTTTCCGTTATCGACAGCAGCTCTTCCTGTGTGGCACGCTCTGTTTCCTGCGACTTGTGGCGTAGTACCAGATAGTCTCGTGTCGTCATCTGCAGCAGCCGCTGGGACTTGCTGAGCTGTTTCTCCAGCAGCTCATTGGAAGTCTCGAAATGGCGAGCGTCCTGCTGTAGCTTGAGTTTTTCCTCAGCAAACTGATCCAGGAGATGCTACAGGAAGGTATTCACTTAGTTACGATCTCACCCAGGGGATACAATATGCAGCTAAACAGCAGAGCGTAGGTACCTGAATCCGCTCGTCGTGTAGCTGCTGCTGTTTCGCGAGCTGCTGCTGAAGATTGGCGATCGCTTTGGTCAGCGCCTCAGCTTGGTCGTTGGGCATGTAAATGGTCCGCAGGATCTGGTTCGTTGGCCCACTGTTGCGAGTGGTTTGTGTGGTGGGTGTAAGCGAGTGTCTTGACGCCATCGCGGGCGTTCTCTTCTTCATGGCGATAGCTCGCGGTTGGTTACGGTTACGCTTTGAAGCAAGCATTTCTTCCGAGCCAACATGCATCGTAGACGGATACGGGTACGCCAAGGATCCAGGTGGAGGCGGATACAATGCTATAGCGCCTGGGCGGCAGTCGCGAAAGAACGTCACCTGCATAGATAGGTACGATTACAACAAGCAGATCAGTTGTATACCATGTGCAATCAACCACACAACAATACACAACAAACCTCCTCGGTCACAGGCTGGGTGAGCGCCAGAAGATGCTGGATCTTTCGGCGGTCGTCCTGTTCCTGTATCCGCAGCGCCGCGTTTTCCGTCTCCAGCACCAGCTTTTCCTCTTTCAACTGGAACACTGTGGCGTGGGCCACTTTGAGCGACTCTTCCAGTTCCAACATTTCCTGTTTGCGCGTCTTGAGCTCCCACTTGACGCGATGGAGCTCCTCCTTCGGCACCTACGCATTGCAAACGACGAACCGTTACTGTAATTAGTATACTCTGCACTCATTGTGATCTGTCTCTGTTGTTGCTGTCCATTTCGGAAAGTCGAGTCACTCACCTCAATGTTGGCCATGTGCTTGAGCATCACGCGTCGCTCCGACTCAAAATTCTCACAGCGCTGTCTGTAAAAGTCGAGCAGCGCCGCCGCGTCACTTCTGTCCGCTCCTCCCGTTGCTGCACGCGTCTGGCGCTTGAGTGGCGGTGAGTCATACGAGAGCAGCTCGTCACCATCGTCATCGATTTCATCCGACCCCATTTTTTGCCTGTTTGAATCCCGAAGAGAAACAATCGGTTTTAGGCGAAAACCGTTCGTTTTTGTTGGTTCGTACTTTAGCGAAGTGAACTGCTTTTTGCAGTCACGACGATGAAAATGCACCGAGATTGAGATAGAGATAGCCGTCCGTCAGCAGCTCCACTGTCGCGTGGATTAAACTCTGAAGACGGCAACAAACAGGCAAAGCCACGACTACAGTAGCGCATCTCCATGGCGTGCATCCAGTTGCGGCGTTTGCTGCTGCTGCTGCTCAACATTGTCTCAACGTCGCTCACGCTACTCACAGGGCTTCGCGAGAGCGCTGTGTTCCAGGTGATCATGGGCTACAACGCGCACGTGCGCGGACGGCTACGCCAAGGAAGTATCAATTATGATATTGCGCGACGTGATGAGCTGCCAGCTCGTATATTACCCGACTTGCTGGAGGTCGCCGACAGCTACAAGTTCCATCCAGCGCCGACCCGCACGCCGGCGTCCATGGGCTCGGACCGCAGCACGTGCATGCGCGTCAACTCGATGAATTCGTCGGCGATGAACGTCTACTTTGACGACGTATTCGGAGATAGACCGCGACGCGAGCAGCTCTTTGCATTCAGCATTTCCGCGCCCAACTGTGACGTTGTCAACCTCAAACCGGCGTGGGTCCAGCACCAATGCATCGACCAAATGTTCCAGGGCAACGCCACGGCCTGCAGCGAGTTCATTCTCACGCAATTCGACCAGATCAAGCGCGATCGCTCACTGCAAGTCGGCGTGCCAGTGGACTTTGGCGTCGTCGGTGCACCGTATCTCAAATGCGTCGGCCGGCCCGACCGCGAGTTCCGGTACCTCACGGATCTCATGGTGCTGCAGTCGTTCTGGGCTGGTGGAAGCTTCCAGATCGAGTTCCAAAGCAGCAAGTGCTGGGCGCTGCCGGCGTTTGTACCCAACAGTACGGTCGGTCTGTTCCGCACACAGGCGATGGACCAGGCGGCGACCATGGCCGTGGCGGTGCCAATCGCGCATGAGCTCGTGAGCGTCGTGTCGACAGTGTACAGTCTGTTTTATCTCGGATTTATCATCCACGGATTGCGCATGGTCGTGCTCGCGCGACGCAGCTTTGTCTGGTACTTCACATCGGCCACCAAGCGAGCGCTTGTAGGCGTTCTCAGTGTTCTCCCGTTTACAGAACTGATCGGGCGTCTGATTCCCGTGCGTGACCGCGTCCACATCTTCCGCTTCCATGGGAAACCAGTGGTCGCCGCCAACCTGTGGATGAACCACTGGCTGTTCATCACGCTCAGCATTCTCGACGCGTGTCTCAACGTGCGCTCCGTGTACATGATGCTCACCATGGGCACGTGGCTGCTCTCCAACCGCGTGACGTTTGAAAACTTTTTGTACGTGTGTACGCCGCTGACCAAGATCACGTGGATCACGTGTCTCGGCCACACGCTCTTCCAGCGGCTCGCGCAAATGGTGCTGGCTGTGATGCAGGTAATGTGTGGGAACCAAGGTCGTGTGTCGCGTGGTGTTCGCTTTCTACGATGGTACGTGGACGCCGTGGCGCTGCTCACGACGTTCAAGATCTACGCGATCATGCTTGTGATTCAGCTGTACATTGTGCTCCAAGTCAAGGGCGCGCCGACAATGTCGACTCGCGCGTTCGATGCCAAGCGACCGCAGTACGGTGGATTCCCCGATCTCGCGTCCATGTGGGGGAGTGAAATCGTGATCGATTTGATGAGCATGATCGCGATCCAGATCGCCGCGGCCCACGTGCTGGTGTCGCTGCTGCTGCTCACACGGTTCCACCACGCGACCCACAACCGCATTCTGCGCATCTTGCAGAGTCGGTACGTGTTTGTCGGCTGGGACGCGTACGTGGCGATGGATGCGCTGGGCATTGATCCATTTTGCGAGCCGGTGAGAGACAAGGACGGCCGCCTAGTGGCCACGACAAACTGTACAGGAGGGGCGTTACTTCGCCAACTGGGCTCCTCAGGACCGAGTAGCTGGGTGCGTCTCGCAGGTGAAGATGCACTCGCGAGTAAGACGTTTGCGTCGCGTCTCGGCTCTAACCATGCCAGTGGTTCAAAGGCGAAGCAAGATACGAAGAAGAACCACGAGCGACGGTACCCGCTCTCGGTCGCGCAGGTGATGGGCGTGTGTCCTACCAGTGACGCTGCAACGGAGAGTCATCGTGGGGACACACCGTCACTCGCAGCCATTGCCAACACCCACGCCTGTGCTGTGTGTCCCTTGCCGCTTGAAGTGCGAACCGCAACAACTGACGCAAGTGGCAGTGACAACAGCGACAGTAGCAGAGTGCCGTTCCAGCAGCGTGTCTTGCACGCGCATGTCGAGTGGACGTGGGGGAGTCTCATGCTTGTGGATTACGTGCAAACGCCACCGCGTATTCTCATGAGTCACCACCAAGACGAGTATGCAGAAGCAAACGACAAGACGATCAAGAAGAACAAAGAGGAGGATGAGGATTACGACACGGAG
This sequence comes from Pythium pectinolyticum, assembly GCA_023336095.1. Lineage (NCBI taxonomy): Eukaryota > Oomycota > Peronosporomycetes > Pythiales > Pythiaceae > Pythium > Pythium pectinolyticum. Next base: position 79,935 of record JAADWC010000006.1, on the reverse strand, counting down.
CATGCGGACGAGACGGACGACGCTATGGTCATTGTCCGTGACGCACTCAGTTTACTTGACACTCGCGAGCAAAAGGCGCTATTGGCTGGACGGCTCAAGTTGCGTATCTGCTGAGAACATCCCAATCAAATCTGCACAAAGGAAAAATCAAGACCAAGATCGTGACGAATGTCTCGGTACGCACACAGGAGAGGCAACAGGTTTGCGCGTTGAGCTGATGGACGCACAATCTAATTTTGGGACCTGACTGGACGAGTAGTGGGGTTTTCCTGCCACCAGAAATCGTTCGCCACACGAGTCGGCCCTCGTCACACTGGAAAACAGCGGCAAGCGAGCAAAAATGGTGACGCTGCGTCGCGTGCTGCTGCAGATTGTGAACGTGGTGTCCACGATGCTCACACTGCTCACGGGGTTTCGCGAGAACGCCATGCTCCAGCTACTCTACGGCCAATTCGACCACTTGCGCGCGCGTCTGAGACAAGGCCGCATCAACTACAATATCGCGCAGCTGGACTTTCTCTCCACCGGTGCGCTGCCCGATCTGGTCAAAGTCGGTGAGAGCTACGACTTCCACAACACGCCCACACGGTCGCCGGCGTCACTGGGCGACGACCGCAGCGTGTGTCTGCGCGTCAATTCGATCAACGCGTCGTCGCTCGCGCTCCATTACGACGACTTTTTCGGGCGTGGACCTCGCCGCGAGCAGCTCTTTTTGTACAGCATCTCAGCGCCGAAGTGCACGATCATCAACTTCAAGCCCGAGTGGATCGACCAGCAGTGTCTGGGTCGCGACTCTGTTTTCCAAGGCAACGCCACGGCCTGCTACGCGTACATGCTCGAGCATTTTGAGACTCTGGCACGCGACCGCACAGTCCACGTCGGCTCTGCAACCGACTTTGGTGAAGTCGGTGTGCCCTTTCTCAAGTGTGTCGACCGCCCCAGTCGCGGCAAGTTCAAGTACATGACCGACCACTTGGTGTTGCAGTCGTTCTGGGCGGGCGAGAAGTACCACGTGGAGATCCAGAGCAGTGAGTGCTGGGCACACTCGGTGGTGTCGGGCACCCACCAGGCACAGTCTGTTGGGCTCTTTAGAGCGGAAGCTGCCGATGCGCAAGCCGTCGTCGTAGTCGCCGTGCCGTCGCCGCATCCGTCCATTCAAGTGTTTTCGCTTGTCTACGCTATTGTGACGTTTGCACTTGTCGTGCGTGGTCTAAGTGGGCTTTTCATCAAACAAGAACGAATCCCGTATCTCCCACGACGAGTTTCGCGACAAAGTAACACGCAGTTGCCGTTTGTGGCGCTCCAACTCTGGTGGCTGCCCATGCGAGAACAAACCAATGCGCTTCGCTTGACCGGCGAGTCGACCGTCGCAGCCAACTCCTGGATGAACCACTGGCTGTACATGTGGCTCAGCGTCGCACACAGCGCTCTCCACATCCGCACGCTCTACATTCTACTAGAAGTGGGCACGTGGATGCTCACGAAGAACGTGAGCCTCGAGAACTTTTTGTTCGTGTGCACTGCACTCACGAAACTCACGTGGCTCACGTGCCTGGCCCACACTCTACTGTGGCGAGGACTCCACACTGTATTCCACATTGCCAGCGTACGTTCGCCATTCGGTCAGCGACAATTCAAGTTCCTGAAGTGGTACATTGATGCCGTCGCGCTTTTCTCCAGCTTCAAGATGTACTCCGTGCTGCTTCTCGTGCAGCTCTTTTGCCTACTGCGCGTCAACGGATCCACGACAGTCATGCAAAAGCGACCGGGCTTCAAGCGGCCCGTGTACGGCGGCTTTGCCGACTTGGCGTCCATGTGGCAGAGCGAAATCGCGTGCGATGTGCTGGTGATTTGCTCGATCCAACTCGTTGCAGCCCACGTTCTCGCGTCGCTATTGCTGCTGCTCACGCCGTTCCGCCACGCGCATGACAATCGCGTGCTGCGCATTCTGCAAAAACGGTTTGTGTTTGTGGGCTGGGACGTGTTTGTCGCGATGGACGCGCTGGGGATTGACCCGTATCGTGACGCAAACAACGGGAACACAGCGATAGTGACAGTGACGACGCACTGCTCTATCGCTGCGCTCATTCAGCAGCTCTATGCCTCCGGACCTAGCGGATGGGTGCATCTTGCAGGAGATGCCGCGTTACAAAGACACGTGGGCGGACAAGCCAAGAAGCGCAATGACGAGGCGCGCTGGCTCAAGTACCCACTGGTCGTAGCGGAGCGCATGGGCTTTGCGATTCCTCCCGAACACCGATACTCCCAGCCAGAGACAACGGCCAAGCGGCTCGTCAAGCTCGTGAGTGTGCGAGCGTCCGACTTTTTCCACCAGCGCAACTGCGAGAAACACGGTCGGCCGCATGTGGTTGATGAGGACCATCCATTCTCAAATGGGTTGATGCCTGCGTTTCGCTCACGCACTCGTTTCCAGGATCGTGTGCTGCATCTCCACACTGAGTCCAAGTGGGGGACACTGATCCTGGAGGACACTGCGCTTTGCCCGGGCCACGTCACGAGTGCGCACGACGGACGCCACGCTAGTGTGCAAGTGTTTGCAGTCGCAGATGCGCTCCATTTCCTACCAGACGACGAGCTGCCGTTGCTCACAAACGGGCAGCTCACGCTCCGGATTTGCTGACTTTTCGACATGGTTTTTATTTCGACCGCAGCCCAAGAATAGCCGGGTAAGAAAACGGTGGCGACTGGCGGAGTGTGGAATCACTCCACTCTTCGACGTGAGTATGGGCCGCAGAAGTCGCTACGTGCTCATCCTCGTCAATCTTGTGTCCACGACGCTCACGCTGCTCACGGGGTTTCGTGAGAATGCGCTGGTTACGTTTGTCACGGGCCGCTTTGGTTTGATCCGCTCGCGACTAGAGCAAAGCCGCATCAGCTACGCGATCGCTCGTCTCGACCAGCTTCCCGTCGACTCGTTACCGGATCTCAAGCGCGTTGGTACGCACTACGATTTCCACGAAACGCCCACGCGGTCGCCCAGCAATCTCGCAGAAGACCGCAACGTGTGTCTGCGCGTGAACTCCTACGGCGCGCAGTCCATGGCAATGCATTACAATGACGCGTTTGGCAAGGGAGCTCGTCGCGAGCAGGTCTTTCTCTTCAGTATCTCGACGCCGCGCTGCGACATTATCAACTTTGATCCGCACTGGCTGCAGCACCAGTGTATCGATCGCTTGTTCCAGGGCAACGCCACTGCGTGCCATGCGTTCATCGCCGCCGATTTCGAGCAGCTCCAGCAGCGGCGTGAGATCCAAATCGGTGTTCCAGTGGATTTTGGCGGCGTCGGGTCGCCGTTTCTCAAGTGTGTCGGTCGGCCGTCAGAGTCGTTTACCTTTGGCGCTGATCTGCTCGTGTTGCAGTCGTTTTGGGCGGGCCAGAGCTACTTGATTGAGATCCAAAGTAGCGTGTGCTACGCGCGACCACGTGCGCAGTCGGCTTCAGCTGGACTCTTCCAAGTCGAAGCGGCCGACCAACAGGCCGTCGTTCTCGTGGCCGTGGCGCCCGTGCACTGGACGCTGAGCTTTGTCCCGCCGCTCTACGCCGTGATCACACTGACCATGATCACGCGTGGTCTCATGTCGTTTCTGACCAAGCGACGCGACGTGCCGTATCTTCCATCCACCTCCTCCTCCACCTCCGCCTCCTCTTCCTCCACCACTGCAGTGTTGAGAATCGCCTCGTGGTCGGTGAAACTGGCGATGCTGCTTCGGCCGATTCGTGAGCAAATCCACACCGTGCGGTTCTCCACGACCAGCACACTCGTGGGTTCAAACCGCTGGATGAACCACTGGCTCTACATCACAGTCAGCATCGTGGACAGCGCGATGCACCTGCAGAAGCTCTACTCGTCGTTGGAGATGGGCACGTGGATGCTCTCCAAGCAGGTCTCCCTCGAGAACTTTCTGTTCATTTGCTCGACGCTCACGCGACTCACGTGGCTCACGTGTCTGTTCCACACTCTGGTGCGCGTCTCGCTCGTCGCGTTGCTGAGTATCATCGACTCCCTCGTGCTCTCCTGGACGGGCCGCCGCTCACGAGTCTGTGCGTTTGGAATGTGGTACGTGAACGCCGTGGCGCTGCTCATCAACTTCAAGATCTACTCGTTTCTGCTCGTGCTGCAGCTCTACGTGTTGCTCAAATTCCATGGCTCGACGACTCTCATGAAGGCCGATGAGCCCTTGAAGCGACCCGTGTACGGCGGGTTTGCCAACACAGCGACGATGTGGCATAGCGAAGTCGCGTGTGACTTTCTCGTGGTGTGCCTGATCCAGATTGGCGCCGGCCATCTCCTCGCGTCGCTGCTTTTGCTGCTGCTGCCGCCGCTGCGCCACGCGACCCACAACAAGCTACTGCAGATCCTCCAGCGCCGCTACGTGTTTGTGGGTTGGGACGTGTACGTGGCGATGGACGCGCTGGGCATCGATCCGTTTCAGGCGACGCAGAACCGCAGAGGCGACGGCCACGCGGCAGCGACCACTACGGTGGCCGTGTGCTCGATCGCAGCACTCACGCGGCAGCTCTATGCGTCAGGGCCCAGTGGATGGGTACGCTTTGCCGGCGATTCCATTTTCACGAATACGAACCACCACACCAGCACCAGCATCAGTCTGCCACTGCAGCGTTATCCACTGGCGCTGGCGAACGCCATGGGATTCATCGTTGCCAGCGACGGTTCGCATGCGCTGCTCACAACTGAGCCATTTGGTGGCGGCGCTCCCATCGTGGCCTCTGTGGCTCCTGGTGGTCGTAGGAATAACGAACGACAACTTGGAAGTTGTATGCAATCGATGCGCAAACCGCCATTAGCGATGCAACTCCAGCAGGAAAACCACCACGAGCGCCGAGCGGCGCGTGTGGTGTCCCCACAGCTTGTGCTGCGCGCGCTGCCGCCTACGCATCACGCTTGTACCAGTAGCGGCAGTTCCAGTGCTGCTTGGCTACTTCTACCAGTTGCAAGCCGCGCGTGCGCTTTAGTGAGCGCGTGCTGCAAGTGCACGCCGAGTCACGATGGGGCGCGATCGTGCTTGTGGACCACCGTAATGCGCCTGGCTGCGTCACCTTGAATGGCCATGGCGGCGAGTATATGGTGCGCGATGCACTGCATTTGCTGGACAGCGCTGAACTCGTTGCGCTTGTGAAGGGCGAGTTGAAGTTGTGTATCAGTTAGAAACCGAATAGTTAGGAACCTATTTTGCTCCATTTTGAGTGGACCACATGCCATATATTAAATATTAGAGGCACCACGTATGCAAGAACGCAGGTGAACCACGTCCGTTCTCCCTCCCAAAGCGCACAGTAACCAGGAAAACGCGTCGCATCGCCGCCAAGAGCTCTCGTTGGCGCGCTGTTTCTCCATGGCAATGGACATTCGCACCGCCGCATCTTCAAAAGGCGTAGTAGCGACAAATGTCTTTGAATTGGTGGGTCTTTTGTTTTCGTATTCGATCTCGTTGTTTCACTACTGACGTGGGAATGTTTGGATGTCCAGTGCGCATTAAAGACGCTCTCGTGGCGCGTATACACCGCAGCGCAGAGCGAGAGCGACGACGCCGCAACCCAACCAACAAAGCAGTCACCAGAGACAACACGCGATGCGTTAAATGCGTTTGCGGCGTTTGCAGGCGCGCTCAAGCAGCAGCCAAATGCATTGTACGCGTGGCAGACAGTAGCAGCAGCAGCGGACACGCCGCTAGATCCAACAAGAGATCATGATGATGATGATGATGATGATGCAGACGACCGCCTGTGGGTTTTCTCTGTCAACCACGCGCAGAAGATGCCCACGGCCAGCGCCGCCGCTGCAGTGAAAGGTGCGCTGCTGCCATTTGTATTGGAAACCAGCGCATATAAATATCTAGATTGTTTTGTTCTGATTGTTTTGTGGTTGTACCCATCCAGTCGTGGGCAGTGGCGAGTGGACGGCCATGTCGGTGGATGCGCTCGCAGTGGACGTGCAGCAGCGTTTGTTTCGTGCGCTCCACGTGTGGATAGCTACGAAACTGCTCGTGGACGGCGCGTTTCGGTTGGAAAAAGAGCTGTTCACGCGGAACGAAGCGCGCTTCGTGTACCGCACGCCGTCGCTCTCGCGCGCCAACCACTTTGACGTGTATCTAGACGAGGACTTTGACCTCTCGGGCTTCCAGTTGCACTTTGAGCTGCTGCCGCCCACGCAAACGCTGTGCGTGAACGTGCAAATGCTCCATCGCAGCAGCAGCAGCAGCATGAACAGTGAACTGGGCAATGTCACGAGCTCATGGCTGCGGCTGCTGGGACTGCCACGTGAGGACGACCACTCGATGGTCGACGTGTGGCACTCGGAGCACAGTCTAGCGGCGCGCGTGGTGGCCGAGACCAAGTACGAAGGCGTTTACCCACAGTTTTGCTCCGTCCCGAGGCAAAAGCGCAAGCGCCGCAACGGTGGCGACGGTGGCAGCGGTGGAGATGGGTTTGGAGGCGGCGCTGGCGACGGTGGAGAGGCGACTGGCAAAGGAGGAGACCGGTTTGAGGATCATGACGACGATGAGGCGGACGGCGGAGCGGACGGCGACGCAGATGGCACCCGCAATGGCAACGGGGCAGGCAATAAGAAGCGGCGACGGAAGGCACTGAACGACGCGCTGGAAAATGACGAGTCGGTGGTGCCCGTGTCGCCCGACACGCACGTCAACAGTCCGGACGCGAGCGGTCCCGTCGTACACATGACGTTTCCTCGCGACAACGAGCCGCTGCTGCATGCCGACTCGGAGATCCACGTGTACATGCGACGACGGCGCAAGACAAAAGACCAGACGAGTGGCGGGATCGCGTTTGGACCTCTGCTCACGCCCGTGCTGTCGGCCACCGCGACGCGAACCAGCATCCCGATTCTCGGTCGCGTGCGTAGTGGCTCTGTATCGCAACGACCCGAGACGCCCAAGCCGCCAGCGCTGAGCTTGGCCGTGTCGCTCGTCGCGTCGCTCACGCAGGACGAACAGCAAGAGGTGCTAGAGTGCAAACCCGTGAAAAGCCATCCGTTGCTGCAGGCGTTGGACGCCTTCGTGGAGAACGAGATGCGCGTCCAGGACATTAGCACGGCTAGTACTACGAGTTCGTCTGTGGAGCGTGGCGTGGGTCGTCTTGTTCCGAATGCACCAGCGTTTTCGCCTTCGATCGACGAACGGAAGACAACCAAGCGCTCGGTGGAGTCGTATTTGGACAGCGACCATTTGCGGAGTCGGCTGCTGTCGGATCGCTTTTCACGCTACCTCACGGGGTATTATCCACGCGATTTCCGCCGCAACAAGCGCCAGCAGCGACGCGAACACGAGCGCAAGCTGCTGCTCGAGTACGACGAAGCCAAGCTCACAGAGTACGCACGAACCAAAGCCACAGCTACGACTACTACCACTACCACTACTACCACTCTCAGCATCTGCGACAGTGAGATCGCCATTGGTATCCACCTGGCCGCGCTGGATGCGCTCGTGCCATGGCGACTGCATGGAAAAGCCAGCAAACGATGGACGCCGCACGCTTCGTACTGCCGCACAGCGGACGAACACGACATGCTCGCGCTTGCGTGTCACGTGACTCCGTTTCTGACGCAGTTGCAAGCCGTGGTCAAGGGCAAGAGTAGTAGTGGTGTCGCCAGCGAGATCACTGCGGATGACGAGACCGGCGAAGTGCACGATCCGTGGATGTCGTTGGCGTATTACAGCTCACGAATCAACGCCGCGACAGCTGACGACGACGACGCCGCACGCGCCGTCGTACCACTGGACGCTGTGCCTCGGCTGTGCGTGTCCACGCTCGAGTCGTCGCTGCAGGTCGAGATCCCAGCGATCTCGGAGTACGCGCTGCGCAACTTCCAGCCCGTCGCGGCCGCCAAGCCGATCGACTATGCCGTCGTGTGTCCGACCTCACCGTCGCAGTGGCTGGGTATGCTGACGCTTTCGTACTTGGCGATGCTGCGCAGTGTGTACGCGCCGACGTCCATGGGTGACCAGGTCGCCATGGATCTCAGTGGACTCGATAAACGTGCGACTGTGGGCGTCGACGCGGCCAACGCGATGCTGCTCGTGGACTGTGCAACGTCTAGTGACGACGCGTTCGCGACGTATCGAGCGGCGGGAGAACTGCTGCGCCCACTGCTGGCACAGGGCACCAAGCGCAAGCAGGCGTTTTCTCGCTCCGCAGTAGCGAACGTGGTGTTTCTCGTCGCGCCGTTTCGAAAAGCCGACATCAAGCACAAGCTGTGGCTGCTGGGTGCGTTTGGCCGCGGACTCTTTGGTGACACGCAGCAACGACCTGACTGGGCGGGCAGTGTGACGCTGGAGCTGCTGTATCTGGAAGATTTGGTGGATGTGGGCGTGGGCGCCGACCCTCACGCGTTGCTTCCTGCGGCGATGGCGCTGTACGATCGCGTGTTTGAGCGCGTGAGTCTCAAGCCAGTCGTACCCTCGGGAGACAACGCAGCGAAATCGCGGTTTGTGTGTGAGCGGCTGTACCACCTGGCGGATCCACCAACTAGTGATGAGGCCACAACGACCACCATGACCACCACGACCACAGGGTTTGTGCATGCGGGCTACGCACTGTCGACGGACCGCAAGTGGCTGCTGGCGAGTTTCACGGACGCTGTGGGTGCCGTTTTGGAGACCAAAGTGTTTCCCGTGGCGGTGGCAACGGGTGACGATCTCTCGACGGCGTTGCTTTCATTTGTTCAAGCCGCATTTGAGTTTGCAGCGCTGCTGGGCGGTGAAAAGACCACACTGGCGGTCACTCAACTGGGGGCATTCACTGGAAGTGAGGAGATCTGGCGCCAACTCACGTCCACTGCCACCAAGAATGACGCATTCCAGCAGCTCACTAGTCGATACGTGTCTGTCGTGGCCAAGATTCTGATTTGCCAAGCGAGTTTCGTGGCAAACGATCGTGTCCAAGTGAGACCGTCGACGGCCGCTGCGGCGAGCGTAGCTCTCTGTGGAGAGAAAGACGCACTGCTGGTGATTCGACCAGACGACGCCACGCAGTTTCAAGCGCGCAGTCGCGTCGCCAACGTCAAGTGGCTACGCTCCGCAGCGCATCGCCCTACGCACGAGACGGCAGTGCTGCGTGTACAGCTGCTGCACTCGGTGGATGTTGAGGAAGCTCCCGAGTCGCTGTCTGTGGACTCGGTGCTAGCGCCGCTGTTGGCCAACTGGTCGTCGCTCTCGTACTTGACGACGCATCCTGTGTCGCTGGAACGCCAGTCGCCGCTGCCACTGCATCTCGTGGCAGTCGATGAGCTCCACAGCGAGTTAGAGATGCTGGAGAGACACATGGCCACGGATCCGCTCACGTTACGGCGGTGAAGGAGGCACTCAACAGACTAAGATTCCGATTGTTCTTTTGCTCTTTTGTGTTGTTGATTCAAGCGACCTTCGTGCAACATTACTGGATTGTTGAAGTGAGACAGAGGTGTTGTCTGTCGTCTTGTCCCATTTTTTTATGTGTGTGCGAGTATTCCTGGCCAGTTTCGAAGAGAAAAGTGAGAGAGAGAAATCAAACACTCCATTGCTTGGCAAAAGCGCACGACTCACACCATGACGACGTTTGATGGATATCTAAAGGACTATGAGAGTGCGCGCACGGAGGCGCTGCAGGCCATCGACGCGTTCGCTAGCTGCAAGGACTTGAGTGCGTGTGTGCTTTGGGGTTTCCTACCGTCGTCATTTGTTTGTTGATAGGCTTTGTTTTGTGGATGTAGAGCGGCGTGAAGAGCTGGTGGTCGAGGCGCGCGACTGCATTGGCGAAGTCGAGCGATACGTGAGTACTCCAAGTAGAACCAAACGGCCAGTCGACGGTGTGGCGACTCACCAACTAGTTGCGTTTGTTCTGTAGCTCCGAATTCTGGAGAATGAGGCGAAAGAGACTAAAGACCCACGCACGCAGCGACAGATGAATGAGAAAGTACGCCACTGCGAGACCCAGCACGCGAGTCTCAAGTCGTCGCTGGAGAAATCGATTCTCATTGGCGACGCTCGAAGCAAGAAGGTGGAGACGCCTGCAAGCACAGATCCCGTACGCATCACACACAGCCCACTCTTACTCACTACACCACGCATTCTAACACGGACTAATGCGATGACAGAAAGAACAAGCGGTGCGCTACGCGGAAGGACTGGATCGGTGCGTAATTATTGCCAGTTTGCGTGAGCATCGACTACCGGGCTGACTGAGTGGGACTATCTGTCGTGGATTATTAGAAACGGACGCCACTTGGACGAAGCTCAGCGCACCCTCGCAGAGACTGAAGCCATTGGTAAGCTCCTTTCAGAACCTATGGGTCATTTGATTTGGTGATCTGACTCGTTTTGTTGGCTGACGAAAAACGCAGCGGCGAATACGGCGAATAATCTACTACAGCAGCGCAATCAGCTCCAGCACGCACAGCTCGATGTACGTGGTTCTAAATCTTCCACTTCATTGCACCGAAGAGCTCACATACTTGAGCTGTTACTGGAATCCTGTAGGTTGACCAAGCCCAACAGGACACGGTCGAGGCCAAGAGCCACTTGCGGCGTCTGACCATCAAGGCGCTGACTAATAAGCTCATTCTGTGGCTGATCATGCTGCTGCTGGCGGCGGCGATCGCTGTCGTGTCGTACTATCGATGGTACCCACGTGATAAGAAGGACGTGATTGGCATTCTGCCCTCCACCACGCCAGCACCTAGTCCAACATTAGGGTAGGCTAGACTGAGAGGAGACGACACGTCCAAGAGCTACAGGTTTTAGAGGGAAAATGAGCGGGCCACAAGGCTGCTTGTTACCTCAAAGAGATATTTACTACTACTAAGTACTTCGGAGATCGTTTTACCTTGAAGCGACTTGATGCGTTGGTTGGTCGCTCACACGTCGCAGTTTTGATCTTGAAAAGATACACCTGCTTTTGATAAAGATCATCTCAATCCAAATACCGGTGGTGATCAGCCACAAAATAGAGCATCCATCCATAGACCACCTGGCCCCCATATCGTGGCTCTCTAATACGCCCACAATCTTATGGCGCGGACAGGCGGCTGGGCTTCCGGAGTTATCTGGAGACAAGCAGGACACACAGACACGCAGACAGCCCAGACACACTGGATCCGACCAGTCCAATCTATACAACGTATCACCTAGGTACTTTATCATCTCCGCCTGATGCCCAAATGGCGCTCTCTGCCAGCGTGTTCTAAAAATGCCCCACTATCCGATACGCTCGAAGAAAAATTTGGATCTACACTCTCTGCAGCTGATGTCTCTACATACGTCTCTACCTTTTGCTGCTTTTCAGCTAAGATGCCATGTGATCTCTTTCGCAACCAACGACGAACATAGCTCTTCGTGCCTGAGCAGCTAGCTCAGCTGCGTGCTCCTGCCCTCTCTTGTCCTCACTCGTCCTCCTCATAGGTCATTCCGCAACTCGCCACCGAGTACTCTCATTCCAACTCTTACTCTCGAGTCTTCCACCTCCGTGATGATCTTCTGGAAGCTCTGCTCGCTGCTGAGCATAGCGCTGCTCTCGCTCTCGTCCACCGTCGACGTCTCCAATGCGCAGACGACGACGACGTGTACTGCTCCACGTGTGCGTCGCTCCTGGAGCTCACTGTCACGGGCCGACCGTACACTATACCTGGACGCCGTCGGGGCGTCCATGGCCTCGGGCGCGTACATCAAGTTTGTGGAGATCCACACCGAGATGATGAGCGAGATGGAGGCCCACCGCCAGTGCATGTTCATCTACTGGCACCGCCTGCTTCTCACGGCGTTTGAGAACATGCTGCGCGGCCAGGCGGCTCGCTTTGCCTGTGTCACGGTGCCGTACTGGGACTGGATCACCGACTACAACAAGTTTGCCAGCGGCCAGTGCCGCAACATTCTCCAGTGCTCGCCGACGCTCATGTTTCTAGGCGGCACACCGCCCACGACACGCAAGACCGTCAACATCAATGGCGAATCGGTCTACGGCTTTTGCGAGGCCGATGCGCCCATGAACCAGTTCTGCCAGAACAGCAGAGTGACGGGCACGCAGTGTGCCAAGTGTATCCCTCGAGAGAACTGGTCGCGCGTCACGTTCCCGGCGTCCGCCAGCTTTGCGTCTGTGCGCGCGCAGCTCTTTGGCTCTTCCAACATTGGCGAAATGTCGATTGCGATTGAAGAAGGTGCCCACAACAACATCCACGCTGAGTTGGGCGGCACGATGGCCACGTTTGTGTCGCCTGCGGACCCCGTGTTTTGGTCGCACCACGCGATGGTGGATCTGCTCCACTCGGTGTTCCACAAGTGTAAAGTGGGCGAGCAAAAGCAGACGCTCGCGCAAAAGGCCGCGAGTGTGGACTGGACGTCGTGCGAGCGTCGCGAGGGCAATGGCCAAGTGTTCAACCCGTACGACAATGTGATGATGCGCACGGGGTACCTCGGCCAGAATCCTATCAACGCCACGCGCGACGCCAAGATCGGACGCTTCTTTGCCGGTCTGCCGCAGCAGTTTGTGGCGCTGACTGACACGCGTGACTTGGGTGCGAGCAGCTACTCGTACCAGCTCCAGGGGCTCCTGGGCACACTGTACACGCAGTGCGGTGCCACCACGGCAACTGGCGTGCGCCAGCTCACGGAGAACAACCAGCAGAAGCAGTCGGCGCCCGCCACGTCTGCTACGCCTGTCACGGTGGCACCACCATGCACCTCTTCCACTAAGACGAAGACTGACGTGGCAGAGAAGTCGGTGGCAGCTGAGGCATCGGTCGACAGCAAGCCAAGCGATGCTGGTCCTGCTACTGCTAGTGGCAACGCGACCGTGCTGCCCCCACCACCACCGATGAGTGCGATGATCAACACGACCACCGAGACCACGACCGCGACCATGAGCCGCTGGCTCAATTCGACCGACCGCCTGGTCAAGCGCCGTGGCGGCAACGCCGTGCAGGAGGTGGAGAAGATGCAGTGTCTGTTCCAGGACGAGTGTCTCGGTGGCGTGACTGCGTACACGGCAGAGTTCAAGAAGAAGTTTGGCATCACCAAGGAACCACGCTGCAAGCGCATCGTGGACCGCATCCGCCGCAAGGGAGAGACCGTCAAGATCACCGAGTGGAAGGCGCAGATGGTGCAGGCGTTTGGCGGCTGTCCCATGCCAAAGACTGGCGGTGGTTCTACTACTACTACTACTCCACCAGCCAGTAGTGATTCTACGAAGACTCCATGCCCGTCCACGACTGCACCAGCTAACTAGCCTACAGGCCCCAGTCAGTTCAACTGAGCATAGCCGTTGGTCGTAGGCTACATATGTAATACAACAACCATGCATCAACCTGTACGGTAGTAGTATTCCAAGTTCCTCACAAGTATTTTTCAACTACCGGTACTACTTCTTCCAGGACACCATGCATCCGTCCTGTGGACGCAGCCGCGGCAGCTGCACGAGCCGCTGGCCCAGCGCGTTGCCCTTCTTCACCAGCATCGCAAATACGCCGCCGCACACGAGCAGCGTCCACACGATCGCCTTGAACAGGTTGTTGAACGTAGAGCCACTGGCCGCGCCGTTGCTGCGTACGCTTTCAATGAAAAAGAACACGACCACCACGCCCAGCAGCTTGGTGAGCAGCGACTCGAGACTCTCGCGTGGGTCATCACGTTGGTGGAACGGCGACGGCTTGTTGCGGGAGACGCTGTACCTTCCCAGCAGCAGATCCACGACATCCTGGCGGTAGCCGTCCATAAAGTTGTTCATGATGTACCGCACACACGAGTTGTATCCGTCCATCAACGCGCCTTTCTTTGTGCGCTTGCCCGTGCGCGTGAAATCGGTCTTGAGCGCGCCCGTGCCGGCGTAAAAGAGACTGATCGCGTCGGCGTTGTTGCCCCACACGTGCTTGAACACGGGCTCCAGCGTGTCAAAGGGCGACGTGAGCACGCTGCCCTGGAGCGCCGCCGTCTCATTCAGCTGCAGTAGAAGACTGCGACGAGCAAACAGCGACTGGACCACGTTCGTGCGGTCCAGGTTGTCCATGCAGTTGGTGCGCACGACGCCCGACTGCGTGCTGGTCACGTGGCCCTCGGCATTGCGCGAGAAGAAGCTACTCACATCACACCATAGGTTAGTTTTAGCTTAGTTTAAGCCCAACTGGATCCAAAACAGAGCGTGCCACGAACCCGTAATCCTGGAAGTCGTCGTCCACCTGCTTGATGAGCTTTTCGAGGTTGTGCCACTTCATATTGCGGCACTCGTGGTGGAAATCAAACCACACGAGTCGCACTTTAGCGAGTACATGCGAGTCCTGCGTGGCCGTGGCCGCCACGGTCTTGGCCAGCGCATCGCCCAACTTGAGCTGCTCTTTCTTTTTGTCGATCAGATTCACGATCACGACGCGGCCGTAGAGCTCCATGAGCTCATACGCGTGGCGCTGGAACGCCGCCACGTCCTTGTCGATTGCTCCGCGCTGGTACACGCGCGGCGCGTACTTCATGGTCACGGGCGAGCTCCAGTAGATGGGGATCGAGCCGCGGATCTGCACGAACGACGTCTGGCGGCCGTCGGCAAACAGACAGATCTGCTCGGTCTCGACAAAGTTGGCGACGTTGCCGTCGTCGTCGATGCCGCGCATCGTGAAGCGGCAGCCCTGGCGACGCCACGCGCGACGGGAGATGTACACGATCTTGAAGGCGGCGCCGCTCACCGTGAGCTCACAGGTCACTTCAATGTACGCCTGCATCATAGGCGTGATCCAGTCAAACAGCTTGTTTTCTGTGAAAAATTATGACCACACCAAGTCAGTATTAGAAGAGACCGAATTTACCAACGAAACAATTTGTTGGTTCTGTTGGGGATCCACCAACACATTTGAGTGTTGGCGTCGTGGCAATGAATAAAAACGTACCAATAAACGCTTCACAGACGCCATAATTCCAACAAAAGCGGCGATCGGCGCGCTCCGCGATGGTGCTGGCCGAAGCGTTGGCGTCCAATGCGGAAATGCGCTGCAGCGAGTGCGTGAGATCGTAGTCAAAGCAAAAGTGCAGTCGCTGGGTCTCAATGTCACGCGTGAGCATCTCAATGTAGCGCGCTTCGTCTTCCTCTTGCGTCGGTGAAAGTAGCGGTAGCTGCTGTGTGGGGATCAGCATGAGCTCGAGTTTCTGCACGAGATAGATGGGTTTGTTGCCCACGCCACGACCCACGGCCTTGGACTGAGTGACAAGCGCCAAGTACGGACCACGCAGTAGATTGAACACGCCGTAGATGGCATCAAAGCCCATGCGGCGGCCGTGCAAGTGCTGGAAATCGCGCGCATCTTCGACTGTGATCCCTAGTGAGGCATCGCCGTCGCTGCGGCCGCGCGGCACGAGCAGACACTGCGTCTTGAGCGGGTGGAGCACGATCAGACTCTCGTCCTGGATCACGAGCTCAAAGCCACGTGTGCGGTCAGCTGATGGAAGTGGCGGCATACTGGACAAACTGAGAAGGGACGACGACGTAGGAGCTGATAAGAATCAGGGCGATCGTCGAGCAATGCGCGTGACGTGGGGGGAACGATGGTGCGCCTTCCCAAAGATGGAGGAAATTACATTTTGGGTTTGTAAAATTATCATTATTACCCAGATAAACAAATATATGCACAAATTTGGGTAAATTAGGCAACGAGAATCAGTTTTGGACAGCCATGAAGAAATCATCAACACCGGTCCGTGATGGCACAGTGCCTACACACGACTCGACAGATGAGCCGCGCTGGGTGCAAGTGGACAAGGGCATGCTATCGCGTGTGCTGTATCCGAACCCCGTGTGTTTGCTGACGACGTGCGATGGCGCTACCCAGCAGCGCAACGTCATGACCATCACGTGGCTCACGCCCATCAACAACCAGGTGCGCCGCAGAACAGACTGCACGACTGCTTCCACTGTATCTCACACTAGTATTCTCTCCTATTGCTGTAATAGGGCGGCTTCATTTGCTCCATGAACGCCAATCGCCACTCGGCTCGTTTTGTGAATCGTGTCGGTGCGCTCTTTGGTGAGTAGCTACACGCACAAGCTACACGTCGGACGGATCCACTGGCTTGATTGGCTCATGGGGTTTGTTGCTCCGCAGTGTTAAATGTTCCAGTGGAAGGCATGGAGGAGCTAGTGCTGTCCATTGGCGGATGTTCTGGCGCGTCGGTCGACAAGTTCCGCGAGTTTAAGATCGCGACCTGTTCCCCTGGAAATACTATCACAGACGACAACGATATCACGGACCAGCAAGGTACGACTACAAAGAACAAGAAACAAAAGCTCTCCAAGCAAGAGCTCAATCGCCAACAAGTGCGTGACGCCGCAGCGCAATGCGTCGCCATTCGCGACTGTGTGGCTCACGTGGTCAGTCGCGTCGACCGCATTGACGAGGACGACGGCCACTTGCTACTACGCTGCACACAGTTGGCGGCGTGGTGCCGCGAAGACTATTGGGATGGCAAGAACTTTATGCCACACAGTGGCAGTGGCAGTGGCAGCGACGCCCCCGCGTTCCTGACGTTTTTGGGAAGCAAAGTGTTTGGCTACGTGCGTGCTGCTCATCCAAGAGATCATCTTGGTAGTGCTGTAAACGACTCGTAACTTTCTTCCGTCTTGGAGACTTTTCGTCACTTGTGCCGCATCTTCAATGTGACGCATGTGTGTGCTAAATTTCCAGCGATCGCAGCTTCAAGGTGCGACGTTCCAGATCCAGTGTGTGAAATGTGTTGTGCCTATTCGTACTTAGTCGAGTACATATGTAGCCATTTGAAGAGGTCCATTCGTACTTTATCGGATGTTTCTTGTTCCGTGACAGCGACGACGTCAACTTTGCCAGTTGAAGCCTCGTCCCTGATTGGCTCCATTCCAACTGCAACACGTCGAGGAAAAGACACGAAGGGATTCAGCGATTCAGCCACTCAGTGAAGCAAGCACCACCAACAGCAGCAGCCATTCCGTGTGACGACCGCTCTCATTCCCCAATCTTCTCAATCCCACACGAGCAGCTACATTCACCTAAACCAAAAGACCCGACAAGATCAAGATGCTTGCCTCCGTACTACGAAGCTCCTCGCGTCACCAGGCGCGTGCTATCACGACCGCAGCCGCCAAGGCCACCCCCGCAAGCGCAGTCAGCGTAGCTACTAGTGGCAACGGAGAGCTACCTCCGGCCTCCGCCTCAGCCATTGCTGCCTCCCACGGCGAGCTGGCGTGGTGCGAGATCTACGGCATGGACTATGACCAAATGGTTCGCGACGCGCAGGCCGAGTCGCCCATCGCCAGCAACGACCAACGCTCCATCGCCAACGGCAACGGCAACAACACCAACACCAACGTCAACAACGCCAACATGCGAGCAGCGATGCAGCAGGATATCTGGTCTGTCGTGTTTGGCACCGCTCGCTCGTAGTTTTGTACTACGTAGTCGTAGTAGCTAGCTTATTCTCTTTTTTCTTATTTAGTCACAACCTACACTCCAATGATAATGGGTTCTGTTTTCATTCTATTCTTCGTCCAACTCGAGCGTAAAGTCAAACGGCTTCCACTGGCTCTTAAACTGCGTGGTCATGGCCTCCTCTTCGTGCTTGGGCACGACACAGTACTTCCAATTCGCACGACGCGGCACGCCCAGTACACACGCAGCGGCGTGGCGACCAAACTGCATGTACTGCTTGCCCTCCACAAAGTTGAGCAGCTTCACCACGCCGCCCTGACCGTCGGGAAGCTCCACGTACAGGTACGGCTTGCCACTAGTGAGCTGCTGGACGTTGTCATTGTCAGTGAGCTCTTGGAATTTGACGTTGTACTTGTCGCCTTCGTCCAGAAACACTTGCTTGACACTGGCGGCACTGGCGCGTGGGATGCCCAGCACCTGCAATGGCAGTGCGTGGCGCCCACGGTGAGAATGTTGCGGTCAAACACGATCAGATCCTTGTTCTGTGCGTCAAAGTACTTGCGCAGACACGTCTTGAACCGCTCCATCTCCTGCAGCGTGCGCTCACTGAGTGTCGTGGTCGACGCCTCGTGGGCAATTGGCACAATCAGCGCGTGGTCTTGGTGGATCGCGCCCTTGGGCATCGCCAGGTACGCCTCCTGGCCGATGCTCACAATCAAATGGCGCTCCACACTGGGCGTCGCGAGGCAGAACCAGCACTCGGTGCGTTCAGGAAGTGGCGGCGGGCGGTTGCCATTGCGTCGATTCTGCTGCTGATGCTGTTGATGGCCGGGGAGCAGCGCACTGGCGTGTTGGCCGCGTGCAGCGATCTTCTGGTCGTAAAAGAACTGGGCGCCGTTGCCCGACTGCGCAGTGAGCGCCGCGATCTGGTCGGCGCTGAGTCCACCCGACGGCCGGCTGTCTGCCCCTACACGCGCACGCTTGGCGTGAGGCTCCTCCGTATAAGTACGACCTCGCTGCTGTTGTTGTTGCTGGGCCTGCGCGTACGGGTTCTGGGTCGTGCCTGCTGGGATATCCACAGTCTGCTGGTCGGCGCTGGGTACGACTTGCAGCGCGTGGAGATACTTTTTGGTCTTATCCTTGGAGCTGCTCACACCGCACAGCCCAATGAGCCGCGTGAGCTGCTTGCGGCCCGACTTGCTGCACTCTGTGACGTAGGGAAGTCGCTGGTAAAACACACCGCCGTCGCTTTCACGTGTAGCGCTGGTGATGTGGTAGCGCGGTGCAAATCGGGTGAGCAGCTTGGCTAACGAGCTGCTGGTTTGGATGGCTTTGAGCTCACTGGGCACTTGCTGCTCGGCGACTAAATGCTGGAAGCTGCACATATACAAAAGCACAGACAGATAGACACAATATCGTTAGACGCTGGCCTCTTCACCAAGAGCTACTGGAGAAAGACGAGGTACAATACGCACTGGCTGGGGTACTGCGCACTGAAAAAGAAGTCGAGCGCGTCCCCACTGCTCTTGTCCAATGCCGACTGAAGCGCATCCACGTCTTCACTGGAAAATACAAGTGAGCTGCTGGCCGGTAGTAGCTCTTCACTTGGGGTAGTGGCAGCCGCAGCACTGTCCACGCCCGCGAGAAACGCGACTTTGAGTCCAGCGATAGTCGCGACACCGTGCTTGCCCAATACAACGCAGTTGGGCAGCACTTCCACTGGTGACCCATTTGCTGAAGTAGTAGCCTCTCGGATCTTCTGGACGATCGCAGCTTGTTCTGGATCATTCTCATACTTGGTGAGCTCTTCAAACGCTGGTAGAATGTAGGTGGCCACCGGAACGGACGTCTTGCCGCTAATGTAGTCACTCGGGAATGGAAGCACGCGTCCGATACAAACAAGCGCTTCAAACGGTGCGCCTTTCGCAGCGGCATTGAGTTTGCGCGCGCGGTCCCACACGAGCGACCACTGGCCGTCCACTTGGCCGCACAGCAGCAGCTTCACCATGATGTTGATGCGAAATGGATGCTTCTGGTGTCCAAATTGCGATGCTTTTTCCGATGGAGCTGCTGGTTTTGTAGGTGGGGCACTATTTACGAAGTAACAGTACGTGTATCTAGATCAGATCATCTGAGTCTGAGAATATCTGGACTGTTCATCTGGATCTGGATCATCTCACGGAAGAGCGCCACACTCCACCTGTTCCGGCTGGTGAGCAGCGGATGGAAACCGGAACCATGGAGCTTGTGGGCGCGACATCGCCGTGGTAAAGGCGGCGTCTTCTGACTCCGTTCTCTCTGCTGCTGCTTCATCATGTACTATAGCAGCGCTCTCTACCGGAAGCAGAAGAACCGCAACAGAGAACAAGGTGGCATTCTCATTCGAGCTCTGGAGCGTCTTGTTCTCGGCATCGTCTCTCTAGCTAAACTACTGATCCATGAAGCTTTTGCTCACGACGCTGCTCGTGTGGGCTATCGCGGTCTTCAGCGGCGGCGTCCACGGTCAGCAGCAGTGCGGCGGCCGCGTGCGCAAGAACTGGGATGCGCTGTCGGCGTCCGAAAAGACCACGTTCCACAGTGCGATCCAGACGGCGATGGGCTCTGGCGCGTACTTGCGCTTCATTGAGATGCACACGGAGATGATGAGCGAGATGGAGGCCCACGGCCAGTGCATGTTCATCTACTGGCATCGCCAGTTTCTTCTCGCGTTTGAAAACATGTTACGCGGCCAAAACGCTCAGTTTGCGTGCGTGACGATCCCGTACTGGGACTGGATCACCGACAACAGTCGCTACGTCAACGGCCAGTGCCGCAGCATGGGCGCGTGCTCCAGTGTGCTCCAGGAAATGGGCGGCGTACCCACGGGCTTGCGCCAGACGACGCTCACGATCAACGGACTCGCGGCGTCGGGCTTTTGCGTCAACAGCTACCCTCTCAACAACTTCTGCGAGAGTGCGACGCGCTGCTCACGGTGTCTGCCACGCGGCAACTGGAACAGCGTCGCGCCACCAGCGCCAGCGTCGTACGCGTCCGTGATGAGCCAGCTCTTTAACGCCAACAGCATTGGCCAAATGTCGCCCAGTCTCGAGCGCGGCGCCCACAACAACATCCACAACGACATGGACGGCGCCATGGCCATGCTGGCGTCGCCCGCAGAGCCCGTGTTCTGGACGCACCACTCGATGGTCGATCTGCTGCACGTGATCTTCCACAAGTGCCGCGTGGGCACCTCGACGCTCACGTTCCAGCAAAAGGCCACCCACCCAGTCGCGTGGTCGTCGTGCGGACGCCGCAACGGTGCGGCTTTCAATCCGAGCGACGTGATCACGATGCGCACGGGCGGCGGCACCAGCGGACGTCCCGTCATCCCAGGTTCCCAGGACCCGTTGATCGGTCGGTACTTTCAGGGCGTTCCCAACCGGTTTGCCGATCTCATGGACGTGCGTGACTTGGGCTATTCGTACGAGTTGTCCGGAGTCGTCGCGACGATGTACTCGCAGTGTGACGGCCGCCCCGCGCCAGCAACGCCGCAGCCAGTGGCTCCTCAGCCACAACCTCAACCCGTTCCAGTTGTCCCACAGCCTCAGCCCCAGCCACAACCTCAACCGCAGCCCGTGCCAATCGCTCCTCGACCAGTACCAGTGGTTCCACAGCCCGTGGCTCCTCGACCGGTCGTCCCAGGCTGGCCATTCGCCCCATGGCCAGCAGCTCCACGTCCACCTTCGATCGTGATCCGTCCGTCGTGGGGCTTCAATTGGCCGTCGTGGTTCCGCGTTGGCCGCACACTGCGAGCAGCTACGCAGTTTGGTGACGATGCCAGCGGCGTCGCTTCGGCTGGTGGCACCGTCAAGGCAGCCGCCGACGCCGCTGTGACCATCAATCCAGCCAAGCAGATCTCTCCAGCGACGGAAGCACCTCCCGCGTCCCCCGCGCCAGTGCCAGTGCCAGTGACACCAACCGAGGCCGTGAGTTTCCGAGACTGTGCACCGGACCCGTCCGTGCAAAAGGTCACTGCGTGGTACGACGCGATGGTCACAAAGGTCGGCGGTCCGTCGCAAAAGTCACTTGAAGAGATCGAGCGCATGATGTGCGTGTTCCAGGACGACTGTCTCGGTGGCGTTCGGGATTTTACACCGCAATTCAAGGCCGCGTTCCACGCCGAGACGTCGCGCTGCAAGGAGATCGTGGACGACGTGCGTGCCGGCAAGACGACGATCTGTGTGGACGACTGGAAGCAGCTCATGACGCAGCAGTTTGGCTGTCCGCAGCCCAAGAATGAGACCCAGGACCAGAACCAAACGCCCACTCAGAACGACTCGCCTGTGCAAAAGACCACGGTGGTCTAGTGGTAGCTAACAGTAGCGTGAGAAATGATCTCTTGTCTGTGGTAGTAGCAGTACAGTAGCGGTAAACATAACGGTAAAAACGACTATTTGTCCATTCATTTCTTTCATCATATTATTCCGTTTTGAGCATAAAGTTGGGGTCTCGTCGGTACTTGTTTTCAAATCGCTCCATCCAGCGGTCCAGCAAGTTGGTCGGAATCGTCATGTACGCCGTCGTGTTGCTCGTGCTGAACGACGCCATGTAGTTGAACAGATCCTGCGCGATCTTGAGTGCAAACGCCTTGCGTTCGTGGAGGCCGCTGGCTTCAATGCCCAGATTCCGAGCGTTGTCAATGGGTTCAATCGACACGCCCAGCTGCAGCACGTGCTGCCCAGCGACGTCTGGATGTGTGGGCCAGCCCGTGCGTAAGATCGCACTGGGCTTTTCGGCAAACACAGCGCCCAGAAGCTGCCAGTTCTGCAGCGCTGGCACGGCAAAGTATAGTACGGCGCAGTAGCCCGCGGGCACGGGCGACCCAGGCAGTAGAAAAAACGTCAAGTCTGTGACTTGTGTGGGTTCGCCAATCTCGGTCATGTAGCGGCCAGGTCCGATCTCTCTGTTAGGATTCACATTATAGTATCGGATACATTCGCCGGTTAGAACAAATTCACATAGAGATATAGATACAAAATACTTTGCATATAGAGAGGATGTGATAACGTACTGGAAATCCGTGAGTACGGGGCGACCGGCAGCCACGAGTCCAAACTGCGCGACGGCGGGCGTGGCGCCTCCGTTCATGTTCATGGTCCTGTTTCCGAATGCGATGCGTGTTTTTTTCTTGATGAGTTGGATGATGGTCCAAGGTTTTCTGGAGTTGAGAGATCAAATGTGAGAGGGAATCATTGACGGTTTTGTATCGGAAGAACGTTCTCGAACCTCATTCTCGAAAATGAAATAGAGTCCGTGCGACTATCGCTTTATGAAGGTCAATGGAAAGACCTTCACAGTGGTGATCCGGTCTCAGTTGAACGTCTTCAAGTGAGACCAAACCAACTGCAGGCGTATTGCATTGTATTCTATCTCTATCAGCGACGTGGATGGTGGTTGGGAGTAGATCGCACATTGATCTGCACGTCGGAAGGCCGCGCCGTACTGGAGCTGTTGGAGCTGCTGCTAGCACGCACTGTTGTCTGACTAGTACTAGGACGAGACGGAGGAGGCGGCGTGCCAGCGTCGCACTGCGGGGTCGCCAATAAGTTGCGATTGAGCGCTGTAGTCATTAAAGAGAGAGAGAGAGAGAGGGAGAGTTGATAAGTTTCAGTTTCCTTCTCCTCCACAAACGAAACACTAAACGCACCATTGGACTGCTGTCGCGCGAGCCGTAGTCGTCGCGTCTCGCGTCGAAACTGGCGGCGTTGCACACACACAAACACCACGACGCCCACTGAAACCAGCATGAGCAGCGCCGACGCCATTACGACGTACATCCACCAGAGCCAAAAGAAGCACGGGGAGCTGCCCACAAACGGCAGAAACGAACTCACGAGACTGGAATAGCGGTCGGCCGTCGCCACGCAATCGCAGAACGAAGAACTACTGCTGCTGCTGAGCGGCTCCAATGTAATGGTCTTGGACGAGCGCACGCCACTCGGACATGACGCTGCGACGCCCAGCCCCATGCGCTGCGACTCGCGGTCGTGGACAGTGAACAGTCCGTCCATAAACACGTCGCCCAGCAGCGTCACGTCGCCCTCCGAGATCCCAAACACGCGACACTTCTGCACGCCAAACGCCGTGTACAGCATCAACGGACGCCATAGATACTCGGGCGGCACCGTCACACTGATCTGCTGCGTGGCGTCGCGGCCGTCCGTCGCATCACTCAGCGCCAGCGAGATGGTGAGCGACGGCAACGCAAAGATGGTCGAATTCTTGTCCGTGGGGTCGCAATACGACGCACAGCACGGGACCGAGTCGCTGAAGAACGAATCGCCGACGTCTGGGAGTATTTTCCGCACTTTGGCGCGCAAGTCGTCGAGAATCGCAGAGTACACGGCCGATGGAAACGCCATGTTGCTGGTCCCCGAGTCAATGATCGTCTGTACGTATTTCCATCAATCAGTGAGTCCACTATCATTTTCCGATTGATTGATGTTCATCCAGAGAATCACTCACCCGTGGCGTGTTGATGTCTTTGCAATCCACCGCCAGTTGATCTGTACCCACTTTAATCCCAGTCGTGATCACGTTGTACCATCGCTCGTGGACCAGCGGCGTGTACACCAGTTCATTTTGGTAGTACTTTTCACCACGCACACCCGTCGTGCCACCTAGCAGTAGCTCTCCAGAGTACAACGCGTCTGTGTACGTGAGCTGCTTGACCAACAGCGCCTGGAGCGAGCCGCACATGAGCATACTAAACACATTCGCCAGCGGGTTTTGGTTGGCGCTGCGGATCACATCAAAATACGGCGTCGGTGGATTCGTAGCTGGCGACGCGATACTAGGATACCCAAGACCGATGATGCCGTCGTAACCGGACTGGATGAAATTGGACTCGTCCTGGATCTCCACAAACGGCATGTTGGGAATCGCGCCGATCTCAGCGGACGAGAACGTATCGCTGACGAGCTCCCCACTCCAAGAGCCAGTGATGTAGCTCACACTGATCTGCTGGGTCTTGGCGACGCACGTGGCCGACGCAGCGCAGGAGAACAGCGATGCGCTGGTGGCGGCACAGCAGTCGGCGGTGACCACGGCCGTGTTGGACGAGCCCGTGTCGACTAACAGACTGTACGCAGTGGGAGCGCTAGCAGCAGAAGTAGCCTTGGGCTGGCCGATCTGCACGTCTACATAGTACGCTGTAGACAGTGTCAGTGGATAGATAGATGGGTGGCTGCACAAGATCAACAAACGCCACGCACGCACCGAGTCCAGTGGGGAGACCGTAGAGCTTTTGCTGCACGACACTATTACCAGAGACCAGGACGTCACATTGTGTAGAGAACAAGAGCTGTACGACGGTGAGCAGCGCCGTTGTGAGTGTAGCTCGTGGGCGGTGCGTCGTCGTCACCATGGCGCCGCAGCAGGAGAGAGATCGTGGCTGCCACTGCCACTGCCACCGACTACTCCCACCACGGCTACTGCAACTGCTGCTGGTACTGGTACGTATTGATCCCCACATCGTCGTATAGATAGATATGTAGATAGATAGAGAGTCGGATGAAACTGGTCTGAAAATGCAAAGCAGAGACCAACATGCGACACTGCGAGCCGTCGCCCCACGCCTAACTGGCGTTTGCTCGCGCCATCAAGTGGCTGTTTCCGTATCGGTACCGTGAAGTGGCTCTTGGGTTTGCCAACGCATGAACCTGTCCAAAACGATCTCCTGTATGAACTGTCATCCCGTTGAGATGGCTTCAACCCAGAACAAAGTTCACTATGTACCTTTGAAGACCGATATGAAGGTGGACATAAAGCTGACGTTGGCAATCCGCGACGTCTCAGGTCAAAAGCTCATGCAGTGGAGACTCACTAGTAATGATGCAACAACCCTCTTATACTCTCTCTCTCTATCTCTCTCTCTCTTTATAACAGCCAGCCACGATAGCGTTGTTGCGTCCAGCGCTCCACCACAACGCTCGCTACTCTACAGTCTCCTCTTCACACTCTATGCATAGTCTCTTTTGTCCTCGGCGTCGTGGTCATTCGGTACTGGTGCCAGTCCTCGTAGGAAGCGGCCGAACTTTGTCTCCAGTCGTCGGTTTCGCCCACAAGCGGTGCAGACTCTGTCGTATTTCGTGCTGGTGGCGCTGCATATCCATCAGCAGTCGGTTCTTCCCCATACTCTTGTTCTTGCGCTTGCTCTTCTTCTTCTTCTTGGTCAGGTGGCTTGCTGTCTCACCATCAATATTGTGGAGCTCTGCGTCTTCATCATCGTACTGGCTCTCAACCATCGCCAGCTCCACGTCGCTCAATGCTAATGCATTCGGGTACGGATCACGGACGCACGACAGACAGAGCTGCGTGTACTTGTACCGTACACGCAGCGCCAAGTACCACACGACTTTGGCTCCATAGAGCAGCAGCATCGCAAACTGCACAAACACCACGGCGTTCGTGGCCGTGCTCAGGTCGGCGTCGCAGTTGGCAGACGAACACGCAAACGCCCAGTGCTGACCCAGCAGCAGCCACACGATGTACACGACGGACGCTGTCAATAGCGCCAGCGTCACCACGTTCTGGATACGAAGATGCAGATAAAACCACTGGCGGATCAGAATGGGGAGACACGCCGCGAATGGCGCTAGGAGACCCAGTACGACGAGAAAGCCCGCTAGTGGCTTGGCACACGGCCGTGCCATGTACACGCCTCCCAGCACGAGACTCACGATCGCCATGTTGCCCGTCACCAGACTAAACGCATTGTCAATGTAGTGAGGCGACTGAGAAGTGTGGAGATGGAGCACTCTCTGGGTGCGCTGCTCGTGGAGCCGCTTGGCGAGTAGCTGCCGCCGCTCAGAGGTGGCCGGCGGCTTTGATGCAGTAGTAGGAGGAGTCGTAGTCGACGTAGGAACCTCCTCACGTGAGTGTGGACGCCTGTAAGACGACGGTGGAGTGTCGTTGCTTAATACTGGTGACGATGGCGTCTCCATCATCTTCCAAGTCTCGATTGCTGAGTGGAGATGTGGTCGATGGATTCCCTACTGATCCACCGTCAAGAGAAAAGAATCGAATCGCATTCTGCAGTCGTGATAGAAATAGCCTGCGCCCAGTTCCTCAAACTCTCAGATTTTTTATGGTGAGATCCAGAGAAACGATAATACACAAGTGTTTTCCTGCTGACTCTGCTTGATTCTCTTTGTGTGTGTCGTGGATGGCGCGTTAGATGGTGATGGTGTGCTCGGATGGAACTGAGCAGCTACAGTATGGACTTCATGCCATTGATTGTCGCCGATGGCATGACATCCGGAGCTGCTCAGTTCCATCAGCCACAAAGAGGTCTTCTGGCTTTGAGTTCTGGCAGCGGAGCGCACTGCACTCTCGCATCATCCACCGAAGCTCTGCACTGCGCTCATCTGCAGCCGCACCAGCGAAGGAAGTCTCATTTTAATGAGACTTCCATTTTGGGTGAGTTAGTGTATTGTACATCTCGTCCTAAATACGAAACATCCCACTAAGTACATATCCACGCATCTCATTAAGTGCGCATCGTAGCTTGGTGGAAGCGAATATTTCTCCAACAGCTCCAGGCAGGCATCACCAACTGACCAACTGCACACGCCGTGCTTCCCAAAGCAAACCCGAGAAGAGGTAGCAGCAACAGCCACCATGATGAAGAAGTCGGGCGTGAAGAACCGCGCGCCGGCGCCCATCCAGATCACGGCTGAGCAGATCTTATTGGAGGCCCAGGAGCGCAAAGAAGACACGCTCAAGCCCACACGACGCCGCATCGCCGACGCCGAGGAGCTCAATGACTACCGCATGGGCAAGCGCAAGGGCTTTGAGGACGAACTGCGCCACCAGCGCCACCACATCGGCACGTGGATGAAGTACGCGACGTGGGAAGAGAGCCAGCAGGAGTTTAAGCGAGCACGGTCCATTTTCGAGCGCGCGATCGACGTGGACTACAAGAACCCGACCGTGTGGCTCAAGTACGCCGAGATGGAGATGCGCCACAAGTTTGTGAACCACGCGCGCAACGTGTGGGACCGCGCTGTGACGTTGTTGCCCCGTGTGGCCCAGTTCTGGTACAAATACGCGTTCATGGAGGAGATGGTGGGCGATCTGAACGGCGCACGGCGCGTATTTGAGCGCTGGATGGAGTGGCAGCCGGACGACCAGGCGTGGTACTCGTACATCAAACTGGAGCTGCGTGCGCAGGAAGTGGAGCGCGCGCGCCACCTGTACGAGCGGTACGTGGCGACGCATCCAGCTGAGAAATCGTACTTGAAATTTGCGAAATGGGAGGAAAAAGACCAGCACCAGTTGGTGCTCGCGCGCCAGATCTACGAGCGCGCGATGGAGGAGCTGCGCGACGACGAGAAAAGCGAGTTGCTGTACATTGCGTTTGCGTCGTTTGAAGAGCGATGCCGCGAGATGGACCGTGCACGTGCGATCTACCAGTACGCACTGGACCGGCTCCCGAAAGAAGATGCGCCGCAGCTGTACAACGCGTTTATCACGTTTGAAAAAAAGCACGGCGACAAGAAACGCATTGAAGACGTGGTGATCGCCAAGCGCCGCGTCGTGTACGAGCAGCAAGTCGCCGCGAACGCGCTGGACTATGACTCGTGGCTCGAGTACATCAAACTGGAAGAGAACGAGGCCGTCGCCACGCAGCAATTCGGATTAGTGCGCGATGTGTACGAGCGTGCGATCGCCAATGTGCCGCCGATCGAAGAAAAGGCGTACTGGCGTCGCTACGTCTACTTGTGGATTAAATACGCGCTGTTTGAAGAGCTCATTGTCGCCGACGAGTCGCCCGAGCGCGTGCGCAACGTGTACAAGACGTGTCTGTCGCTCATCCCGCATTCCAAGTTCACATTCGCCAAGATCTGGGTGCTGCTGGCCAAGTTTTACATCCGCCAGCGCGATGTACAGGCCGCGCGGCTCACATTGGGCGAGAGCATCGGCAAGTGTCCCAAGAAGAAACTGTTCCGCAGCTACATTGAGCTGGAGCTCACGATGGGCGAGATCGACCGGTGCCGTAAGATCTATGCGCAGTTTCTCGTGTTTGACGCGCAGAATTGTGAGACGTGGCAGAAATACGCGCAACTGGAGCGCCAAGTGGGCGAAGTGGAGCGTGCGCGTGCGATTTATGAACTGGCGGTGAAGCAGCCCGTGCTGGATATGCCCGAGATGATCTGGAAGGCGTACATTGACTTTGAGATGGACAACCAGGAGCTCGAGCACACGCGGCTCTTGTTTGAGCGCCTGCTGGAGCGCACCAAGCACGTCAAAGTGTGGCTCAGTTTTGCGCAATTTGAAGCCAAGCACGACCGCGACGTGGCCCGCGACGTGTTGGAACGAGCGCTGCGCTTTCTCAAAGAGCAATCCGCTGAAGACAAGAAAGAAGAACGCGTGTTGTGTCTGGAGACGTGGCTCACGATGGAACAAGAATGGGGAAATGCCGCGCAAGTCCAGAAGCTCACAGAGATGATGCCGCGTAAGGTCACCAAGCAGCGCATGGCGTACGCGCAGGACGGGGTACGTTTTTTTTTTTTATTTTCTTGTTTTTATTTGACCGTAGTTGCTGATCTCTTGGGTTTGTGAATGGCTCCTACAGACGGAGCTGGGTATGGAGGAGTACACGGACTACATTTTCCCAGACGACGAGCAGGCGCAGTCGCATCTCAAGTTGCTGCAGGCCGCGATGCTGTGGAAAAAGAAAAAGCGCCAGCGTGAAGAAGAAGAACAGGAGCAGGAGCAGCAGCAGGACCAAGAAGAGAAGGATACGGCGGAGAGCTCATGAAAATGGGGATTTGGATAATAGTACCTCATGGGGTCGTATTACCTATGAGACATTATACGCTTTCACTGATGATAACCTGCGAAATGGATTAACACAGTTTGCAACTTGTCGCAGAGAGCGACTGTGGCTACCTGTCAAAACGCATGGCTAGCTCCAGCCTTTTTTTCAACCAAAACCACAGATCTTGATTTGGCAAATCCCAAAGCAACAAAGCAAAAAAAGCGAAATGGCGTCGCTGTTGCGCAAGACGACGACGACGACGCTGGCGCGCAGCAAGCGCGTTGGCTACTATGGATCCATGCGGCTATCAGGAAGTAGACGCGTGTGTGCAGCGAGTGACTCGGTGCGTGCGCTGAGCACGCTGCGCCACAACTTTGCCGACTCTAAGATCGGCATTGGCTACCTGCAGCTTCCACCGGAGGAGATCCAGGCCGAGCAGGAGCTGCTGGGCGTGCTGCCCGACTTCCAGCAGGCCATGAACGTGCTCCACGGCGACGACGACCAGTTCAAGCAGCTCTCGAACGCCAAGAAGGCGAGCATGGCGCTGCCGAATCTAGAGCGCACGGCCGAGATCTGCCGTTCGTCCATGGGCTACCAGAGCGTGTACTTGCTGGCAGCGTTGCGCCACTTGTTCTTGACCTACTACATGGCTGGCAACTACGAGATGGCGAATAAGACGATGCAAGAGCGTGGTGAGCTGATGGACTGGACGGTCACGGAGCAAGAACGCATGCTGCGACTTGTGCTGCGCGAGAACCGACCGCAGCTGAGACGCGAGTGGTGCCAGAAGGAAGAGTTCTCGGCGCTTTTCCCCAAGGACGCGACTGTGCCCATCAAGTGGACGATGTACGAGCTGATCGCCAAGACGCTCGAGCACGGCGCAAGTGAATTGCATCTGCGTGACCCCATGTTTACGCGCTCGGTGGAAGTGTTGCGAGAGAAGAAAGACGTGGTCGCACGCGAAGGAGGCGCCGCGGACGACTCGCTACTGAGCCATGAGATCCCGTACTTGATGTCGCAGTACGCGTCGCTGTGTCTGGTGGCGAGCGATGCGCTGGGTCCAAAAGATCTCTCGGCCGGCGAGGAGCTCAATGAGCACCAGCAGAGCGCACTCAAGCAGGCCGAAGTGTTGTGGCGCGAGTCACTGGCGTGGGTGGAGAAGCGCGTGGACGAGAGCGGCACGGACGAACTCACGACGGGCGTGGATGCGCCGTTCGAGGCCTGGATCCAGACAAATCTCGGGGAGCTCCTACTGCGTACCAAGCGTCCGGAGGAGGCCATGGAGCTCTTGGGCAAGGCGCTGCAGACCCAGCAGAGCCAGAAGGGAAGCAATGCGCTGGCGCTCGCGCGCGTGCTGAGCAAGATCGCACAGGGCTGCCATGCCATGGGCCAGGCCGTGTCGGGCGAAGGTCTGTTCTCCACTGTCATGGACGCCTATGAAAAAGAGTCGCACTTGTCGCTGACGGACCAAGTCGAGTACGCGCGTGCGCTTCGTGGCTACGGAAAGCTACTGAAGGACTGGGAAAAGCGCGACAAAGACTCGGCTTTGAAGTTGGAAAAGGCGCTGGCGGTGGAGCGAGCGGTCGCGCAGCAGTGTGAGCGCAACCAGTGCAAAGAGGCGTTGCATCCCGTGTTTTACCTACCGTTGTAAAGTGTGAGCTGGTTTCTATTAGTCCAGTAGTCCAGTAGTAGGAGAGAGATTGGCAAAAATGCATACATACATATGAGGATACCCAGTGCTGTTCTGTACATGTGATATGCAGCATTGGAGATCATCTGCGATCCGATTGTTGATGCTAGCTTGCCCCACCGAATACTACCAAATGAGCTACAACCTCAATAGTAGCCCTTTGATCTGACAGCCTCACTCAAAAACACAAAACAAAATGTCCACACAAAATCGGGAACGACGGCCGCTGCTGCCGGCGACGGCGCCGCCCACACAGCCACGTCGGAGCGCCACCACCACCACCAATACCACTAGCAACCACCAGTCAACCGACACCTCCACAGGCAATGGTGGCGCTTCTAACTATGGTACTGGCGCTGGCATCGCACGACGTCGTCGCTCCCGGCTTCCGCGGCGGTTCCAGCGCGAGACGACGGTGCGCCACGACATTTGGACCGTGCTGCGGTACCGGTCGTCGATCACCAACCGCTCGGGGCTGCAGCTCGCGTCCTACGTCCTAGAGCTGTGTATTCTCACACTCGTGCTGCTCAACGTCGTACTCGCGATCACCGAGTCGTCGTCGCTGGTCACACCAACAGCACCAAGTACGTTTTTCTTGTATTCTCGTATTCTAGTAGTACTAGCTTGTACTATGACTCACGGATCTCTTCATGCGCTGTATGTAGGTCAGCAGTCGGAATGGTATAGTACGTTTCTGTATGTATCTACCGTGATCTTCTCCATCGAATACGCGCTTCGCTTTTGGTCCTGCGTCGAGGACGAGCGCTACAACACGCCACTGGTTGGACGGTGCGTTTGTTATAGATACTATTCTATTACTATCTACTGCAGTGGAAGACTGACCGCCACGTTTTGTATTGATGTGTAGTCTCAAGTGGATGACGCGGCCCATGTCGCTGATCGATCTGCTGGCGCTCGTGCCGTTCTACCTCGAGATCATCTTCCAGTTCATGTACGTGGCTGGGTGTACTATATTACTACTATTCAACAGGACGAATAGTAATACTTTTTGGGTGCTCCATAACCGTAGGGTCATCCCAGCGTACCCGGGTGCTCTCACACTACGCAGTCTTCGTCTCCTGCGGATCCTGTCGTTCCTAAGACTGGAGCGATCGTACAGTGCGATGACCAATCTGCGGCTCATTTTCAGCAAAAAGAAAGAGGAGCTGCTCGTGGTCTCGTACCTCACCGCCGTGGTCGTGCTCACGTCGTCGACCACCATTTTCTTTCTAGAAAACGCAGCACAACCCACTGTGTTTTACAGCGTCGGCGTCTCCGCGTGGTGGTCGGTGGAGACCATCACGTCACTGGGCTATGGCGACATGGTGCCCATCACCACGGCCGGTCGCCTGTTTGGCGCTGTACTGGCACTATGGGGGATCATCTTATTTACGATCCCAGGTGCGATCTTGGGCAGTGCGTTTATTGAAGTGATGCTCGAGCGCCAGCGCAAACAAGACGAAGACGAGATGAGTGTTGTGATGCGGGAATCCTGGGAGTACGTCCACCATCCCAATGGTACCAACGGCAGCAGTGGTCTGTTCAGTCGCCGTGCGAGTGACGCCGCCATCGCCATTGGTGCCGCCACAGTTGACCAAGTAGAGAAGATGAACTCACCCATGAGCCAGTCGAGCCACTCGTTTCGACGACTCTCGCCGCGCGTCGCGACGATTCTCAAAGTCGACGGACTGGCTCAGAAAATAGACGACGTGGCCGCCACTCAAGTACGTTCATGTATCCTCAAAAACCACTGCATGAGACGGCTATGTATCCGAAGATGCCTGTACTGTGTATGTGTAGACGCAGATCCAGCAGCAGCTAAGCGAGCAGCGCGCGCAGATCGAAGAGCTACGACGATTGGTGGAGCTGTTGGTCACACGATCAGAGCCGTAGCTGAGCAAGCAATATATCCGGATACCAGTGATTAGGACCCTACAGATCCTGATTTCATCTCGTTTTGAATCTGCTACTAGTATTTGACAAGTCGATGTCTTACGGTGTTTGCCCTACACATACTTGAAGTCTACACACGTCGCAGATGCGACATATCCGCGACCCCAGGTGTAGCCATCTTGTTATTTGGCTCCGACATATCGCACTCGTATCGCAGACACTGGCATCCTACATCCTACACGGCGTGTGACTCTTGGTCTCAAATGTCCAACTCTTAAACAGTAGTCAGGTTGCCTTTCTCAGCCGTGTACTTCAGCACAGGGCACTACCAGCGAGACGAGCATTCCGCAATTCACTCTGCCCGACGCACTCCCCCCACTCTCCCCTCCTCTCCCCTCCTCCCACTCTCCCCTCTCCGCTCCTCTCTTCAGCCCACTCTATTCCCATGGATCTCTGCGACTGCTGTCTGCTCGGCTGCCTCTGTGGCGTGTGCTGCTCCGCTGCGAGCGACCAATCCGACAACCGCCGACGCCGCGACCATCACACCAACAGCCAGTGTATCACGTACAGCCCGTGGTGGTGCGCCACGTGTACGTCGTCCAACAAAATCCCAAGAGCAAGCCAGCGTATCGTCGCTGACTATAGTACTTTATACGTCTCGATCCAACACGAGAGCCACGATGGCCGCTGGAGTCGGAGTTATCACTCCACACAATATGGGACTGTAAACTATTGCACTCCAACCGGGATACGCCACGTGATCCGGCTTCATTCCACTATCATAGCATCAGTTGGCACTGGTGCATTCAACCACGAGAAGCCGCGGCTCACGTAGTTGGTCTAGCGTCCGGCGTCCAATGCTTATAATCTTGAAAAATAAAGTTGCCTCAGACTCAGATCGTCGCATCAGATCCATTTTCTCAGATTTTGATGGCCACAATCGGTTTTTGTGGAGATCTGAGTTTTTTTTGTTTTGAAAGGGAAGAGAAACGGGAATGGCTCGTGGTGGCGAAGGACGGCGCAAGTCGCCCTCCGAGACGACGACGGAGACCACGGAGACGACGGAGACGCCACAGATGAAGAAGGCGGTGGAGAAGAAGGAGAGGAAGCAAACGAAACAGGTAGAGCCAACGCACAAGCAGCAGGATCATCCGCTGGTGGCAGCGTGCAGACGCGGAGCGCTGGCCGAAGTCAAGGCGTTGCTGCTGGCGCAGGACGGATGGGAGTCTGGGGTACGCTGCTAGTGGCGTAATTGATGACGATGGTCCCCCTAGTGTCTAGTGTTTTGATACGAATGGTGTACACTCATGTCAGCCCCAGGCGCTGCAGGAGGCGTGTGCCGCTGGCCACGTGGAGGTCGTCAAGTTGCTCGTGGAGAGCGGCGCGGACATTGAAGCGGAAGGCAAAGTCGTGGGGGACGGAGCGAGAGGAAAAGTGGGAACGGCGCTGATCGCTGCGATCTTTGCTGGCCACTTGGACGTGTTCCAGTATCTTGTTTCGATTGGCGCCAATGTGGACGCCAAAGAAGCCAAGGTACTGTATTATGTATTGACTCAATTGGATTGTACAAGATGTACTACGTAGTACAAGACGACTCATGTGTGGTGGTGACCTCTAAACCAACAGCAATCCGTATCGGCGTTTGCATTTGCCGCGCAGCAAGGGAAACTGGAGATGATGAAGCTGCTGATCGAGCACGGCGCCGACATCTCTGTTGACAATGTGGGTTAACGTTACTGTTGTATCCGTGCAGTTGGTGGATGAATTTGTTGGCATTTGGCTGACTCGTGTGGTGCGTAAAAACACAAACAACAAACAAAAAAGCCGCTGAAACTCGCAGTCGGTGGCTCAGAGTCCACGATCGCAGCGTTTCGTCTGGAGATTCTGCACTTTCTCACCGACTTGGGATTTGATCCCACCAGCGCCACACAGGTAGCGTACAGACCGAAGCAAGACCGTCTACGGATCCGCCTCAACTCACACGCACGCATCTTTTTGTTTGCTGTTGGTCTGGTCAGTACGGAGGCTCGGTGATCCACGCTGCGTGTGGAAGTGGGAGTCTGGCGATGCTCTCGCTGCTCATCGATCGGGGCTTTGACATCCACGCCACCGACAATGTACGTTCTGTTCGATCATGATGCAGTTGGTTGTTGTTTTCCTCACGGGACTGCACTGAGTAGCGTGGCTGGACGCCGCTCCACTCGACGTGCTACACGCCCAACGCCGTGGGCGACAAGATCGCACTGCTGCTCGCGCGTGGCGCCGTGGACGATCTCGCCCTGGAAAGCAAGGTGCGTCCTGTGGACGGATCGATCGATCGCTTTGATTTCAAGTGCATCCTACTGTACGACTCGCTGTTGTTTGTTGGTAGAATGGCTTGTGTCCGCTGCACTTGTTGCTTTGCGGTGGCAACCCCACGGTCGCTCGTCACCGTAAAAACACAAAAGCGAAACTGGTCAAGCTCTTTATGGACGCCGGAGCGGATCCCAACGTCAAGTGCCGGGTACGGTAGCCGCTTGAATTGAGCAGCTCTCCCCACGAGTAGTTGGACCACAGAACTGAGCCTCGTATACCTACTTGTTAGAACGGGAAATCGCCACTGGCGTACGCGCTGTTTGAAAACGGCAGTGCGAGTGAAGATATCCTCCACGTGATTCGCCTGCTGTGTGCCCACGGAGCGGTGTGGGACGCGAGCTGCGACCAAAGTCTTTGGGAGACGCTGGAGAAAAAGCCAAAGCTCCACAAGACGGATACGGGGAAGGACGCCGCGTACATCGATAAGCTACGCAAGTGGCGCACGGGCATGCGTGCGAGTATCCGGCAGTGGGAAGCGGACCGCGTGCAGAACGGGGGAGACGATGCGCTCACCAATATCCCCATCGAGATCATCCAAGAGGGCGACCACGCCGTCGCGTTGTATCTCGACGACCAAAAGAGCTCTACCATGGCCCAGAAAGTGGCGCGCAGCAAGATCTGTGTGGTCGGCCCGAGTGAGTGGGGCAAGACCAGTCTTGTCAAGTCAGTGACGACGCTCACGCCGTCGCTTGTGCACGTTGCGGACCGTACGATCGGCATTGATCTCTTCCCGCTGTCGTTCCAAGAACAAGCCGACAATGCTGATGACGAGGCGACAAAGAACCACGCCGTCACTTTCTGGGACTTTGCCGGACAGGATGTGTACCACGTGGCCCACGCGCTGTTCTTTTCCAAGCGCACGCTGTATTTGCTGTGTGTGGACCTCCCATTGTACATGGAGCAGCTCCGCAATCCACAAAACCTGTCTCTACGGGAGCATGAAGCCGTGATGAGCCGCTTTGTGACCGACCACGTGCTGCGCTGGGTGGAGACGATCATCGTGCGGCAACCAGATGCCGAGTTTCTGGTCGTGGGCACCAAGGCCGACAAAGTGGAAGGCGCGCAGCGAGCGATTGAGCAAGTGTGGATGGATCTCAAAGTGCGACTCGGTGCGTGGCGAGAGGCGTTTGCTGGAGCTGCTGCCGCTTCGATCGCGTCGTCCGCTGGCGAGCGTGGCAGTGACGGAGGTGGAAGCCGTGATGCAGAGCAGTTGCGACTGCAGGAAATGAAAGAGCGGCTCAAGAAGGCCTTCCGCGACAACTGGATCGTCGTGAGCAGCATCGACCAGGCGTCCGTGGAGCGCGCTCGCGAGGCAGCCGAGGCGAGTGTCATTGCGTCGGATAAGGAGTTCGTGATGGGTAACAAGTACAATCGCGTGCTCCAGTGTATCGTGGACAAGCGAGAGAAGGCATTGCAGTCGCGTGACGCCAAGACGCGTGTCGAAGAGCTCATTTTGCCCGTCAACTACTTGTTCCGTGAACTGTTGCGTGAGATTGACGACCTGGAAGTCGACGATTGTGCCGTGATTCTGCGCACACTCCATGATCTGGGCGACGTCCTGTGGTACGACCACTACGGAGCTGAGGCACTGCGCGACTGTGTGATTATCGACCCAACGCTGGTGATTGATCTCGTGAAAGAGGTGATTAGCCACGATATCCAAGCCGTCCAGCCAGCAGCAGAAGCACAAGAGCAACAGACTGTAGACCCGCTGCTAGTAGCGTTGCGGGACGAAGGACGCATGTCGCATGAGCTGCTGCTGCGGTCGGGGACGCTGTGGCGCCACTTGGACGAGGAGCTCATGCAGGCGTTCAAGGCGCTGCTCAAGTATTTCCAGTTGGCGTACTCGGCCGACGGCAAAGACATGGACTGGGACTCGGACCTGATCGTGCCGGCGTACTGGAAGATCAAGTCACGCGATGGATCTTCTCGTAGTGAGACGTCGACCAAAGCCAACGGAGACCTTGGTGACCTTGAGCAGCAGCCGTGTCTCGCGTGGGAATATGGCGTGTCGACTGGCGTTTCGCAGACGCTTTTTGACCATTTCGCCGTGGAAAGCAACAGCGCGCAGGTCAAGCGCACGATCGCCAATGGCTCGATCGAGTGCTTTGTACGGGACGAATTCGTGGCGCGGATCGTGTTGTTTGCTGACGATCTCACGCACGACATCATTCGCATTGAAGTGGCTGCGCCAAGCCACGAGACGGCGTGGCTCAATCTGCGGTACTACGTGATGACGATGGAAAAGGTGCTGGAGACGTGTCCTGGGCTGCTGGTGTCGCGCCACATCGTGGAAATCGACCAAATGACCCAGAAAGAGAAGCGCCATCGTGTGGGCCACATCGTGCAAGAGCTGGAAGACGCCATGGCGATGGGGCGTAGCGTCACGGAGCTCTACGCGGCGCGTCCGTGGCTCTCGCGCGACTTTAGTTGGTTTGTGGAGAAGGCGTGGCGCCACCCGGGCATCCTCCAAGAGATCCAAACGCGTGCGTTTGTGCGTCAGGTGGTGGACAAGGCCGATGTGTTGCGTAAACTGATCGTGCGTGGCGAAAAGGGTCGTGTGTTGCCTGCGCTGTGGACCGCACGCTTTGATGCCGCGAGTGGGATGTTGGAGCTGCAGATGCTCAGTGATTTGTCGGGCACGTGCTTCCACAAGCCACTGGAGATCCACGTGCCGTCGGGTTTCATAGCCAAGTACGGCGGAGTGATGGAGGTACGCTACCTCTTGTGATATTGTTTCGTCTTCTGACTGAAAGTGATTTCTTATGCTGTGGTTTCTCTCTCTCTCTCTCTCTCTTCTGTATGCCTGTAGACTGGATTGTGGATCTGCTCAAATGTGATTCCAGAGATGCTGACGCTTGGTGTGGTCCAGAAAGTGATCGACCTCGCTGCGCCACGTGAGTATTCGTCTCCCACTTTCGCTTTGTAGTGGCGATTGCGATACTGACGTCTTGCTGCTGGTTTATGAATATCTACTACTACTGCTACAGTGGTGTCGGGCACCATCGAACGCGCACAAGTCGTCCACGATCTCATCGATAAACTGGATCTCACCAAGACTCGAGGAGGTTCGTTTTCCTCGGTTGCGGAAGGTGGCGCTTCCACTCAAACGCTGTCGCCTGCTGCCTCCAGGGCGCTGCTTCGTGAGCTGCTCACGCTCCACGATGCGTCGTTTGATGAGCTGCGGATCGCTGAGCTGGCCAATCTGCAGTGTGCCGTCAGCACGAGTGGCAGTTATATCTGGGCCCACCACCACGAGATCAAAGCCATGGGCGACAAGCTCATTCCGTGCGACCCCGTTCGTCGTTCTGCGGCCGAGGCGATCGACACGAGCGTCTCAAATGATCCACGTACTCCATCACTGGAGCCTCTGCTGCTCACAGTGGACCATTTGGAAGGTCTGTCGTCGTGGGACAGCTACAAAGTGCTGTGCGCGTGGCAGTTGGTCCACCCCGCGTCGCGCTCCACGCCGCTGGCTGCAGGCACGACGGAGCCCGTGTCGTCTGACGCTAACGCCGTCACGTGGGCGTCCACGCCGTTTCCACTGACGGGCGTCGCGTCGCTAGAGATGCTGCGCGAGTGCCAGCTCCAGATCCAAGTCAAGCGCGCGAGTCGTCTTCTGGGAAAGCTCAAGTACGTTTTTTTCACTAGGATTTGTTGTCGCGGTGCTTGATACCTCACGTGTGCTGACTGTGGAACCTATTCTTCGTAGACTTCTTGGCCAGGGCGTCGTTCAACTGGCGGATTCCGTGCCAGCATTCCAGGAGCCCGGTGCTCCGATCGCGAAACCCATTGCCGTCGCTCTTGAACCCAAGAGCTCACGCGTCGTGACGTGCTCCATCGCTTCTACGAGTCGCCTGGCTGTCGGTGGATAAGAGTGAGCTGTTGTATGGCAAAGTTGTCCGTTTTTATGTGCAAGTTGCTACGTCTCACCTGAAAAGGAGTAGATACGCAGGCAATGAATAAACCTACTCCGATTATAGGGGCCACCGTCGGGACTCAAATCAAAAGTCTTTACGCTACATGCACATTCTTCTCTCTGTGCTTCCGGAACAGTACACTACTACTAGTACTTAGTTGGCACACCGTGTGCCAACTAAGTACTAGTAGTAGAGACGGCGTGTGCCGCACACGCCGTCTCTCTGGCCGGGTGCACACGCACCATGAGTGGGTTCTTGAGCGGCAGACTCGCTGAGAACTTGTAGCTTCCGTCGTTGGGCGCCACATCCAAGCGGAAGCGGCTGAGCAGCGCTGCGACCACGAGCTTGAGCTCTAGCATCGCTAGATTCATCCCAATACACACGCGTGGCCCAGCGTGGAAACTGAAGAACTTGAACGACGACACGACCAAGAGCTTGCCCGTGGTTGGGTCTACAAACCGTTCCGGTTTAAACTGCAGCGCGTCGTCGCCCCAGATACTGGTGAGTC
This sequence comes from Pythium pectinolyticum, assembly GCA_023336095.1. Taxonomy (NCBI): domain Eukaryota; phylum Oomycota; class Peronosporomycetes; order Pythiales; family Pythiaceae; genus Pythium; species Pythium pectinolyticum. Next base: position 40,362 of record JAADWC010000006.1, on the reverse strand, counting down.
GTCCCATCACGTACGGCGACATACCCACTGTGCATCCCTTGGGTACAAACGTGCCGTCCACGAGCACAGTGTCGCGTGCGGCCTGTCGCATGCTCAGCGGCACGGGCGGGTACAAGCGCAGCGTCTCTTTGATCGTGGCTTCCATGTACGTGAGTAGCTGCGTCTGCTCCATGGTCAGTACGGAGACGGAGCCGTCCATGAGCTGCGGCACTTTCGTCCAGAGCTCTTGGCGGATCTTGTCTTCCACGTGCGGGTTTTGACTGAGCATGAGAAACAGCCAGTTGATCGTATCGGCCGTCGTGTCGCGGCCGCCGATCGTAAACATGATGGCAATGTCGCGCAGCAGCTCGGGTGAAAACGTCTCGCCGTTGGCTTGGTCTCCTTGGCTGTCCTGCATGGCCTGGATGAAGAGCTCCACGATCGTAGCTGCCTGGGTTGCTCCCCGTGGCTGCGTCAGACTCTTGCTCACCATCTCCGCCACCAGCGCACGGATCGTGTGTGTGATCTGCTTGTACTTGCGCTCTTCCCCGACATTCAACAGCTTTTGCACGCGCCAGAGCCACGTGGGGAGCTGCACACGTCGCAGAATCTGCGGAAACGCACCGTCCAGTGCCTTGTCCAGAGGATGGCCGTCGTCGTCGTCCCCACTATTACTACCAATCAACTGCATCTCCAGTCCAAAGCCCAGCTCCGCGATCGCCTGGAGCGTGAACTCGTGGAAGAGCTGCGACAGATTCACTTGCTGTTGGGTTTCTTGCGCTTTTGCAAGCACACTGACCACACACGCGACGTGTTTGTTGATCACGCGCGTCGCGACATCGCGCAGCATGCGCGTGGAAAAGAACGCGGCGCTGGTCTTGCGCTGCCGCTGCCACTCGGGGCCGTCCTGTGCGAAAAACGAGTCGCCAATCAGATCGTGGAACACCAGCCGCGCCTGGTCGCCCTTGCCAAACACGTCGTTTTGGGTCTTGGTGATGTCCTCCACCAGCGCCGGCGACGCGACCAGGATCATATCGGCCAGCGACGGCACGCGCCGCAGCCACGGCTGCTCCTTACACTCGAGCGTCTTGTCCAGCACCCAGTCGTTGAAGCGGTGCGCGTGCTGCTGGATCTCCAGCACGTCGCCCAGCCACGCGCTTGTGGCTGGAAGACGGCGCGCGGGCTTGACATGAGCCAAATTGTGGACAGTAGCGAAGCGTTCGTGGGCAGGACGCGACGGAAACAGTAGTTTGTATGCTACTAGTGTCGCTGTAAATGCAGCGACTGCAGTCGCCACGGCGGCCGTGTTCTCCGAACGCAGCTCCACCGAGACCATCGTGTTTCGGTTTAACAAAATGGAAGAAAATCAGTCCCTGGAAGTCAGATTTATTGCTGCCTTTTAACGGATAAAACCTAGGTTATGCTTCGAGTTTGACCCCCAATTTTATTGTAACTTCCGGTTACTGTACGGTGACCCAGTAAATGGGTTGAAATGGGTTGCAGTAAAAACCACCCACATGTTCTTGTGGTTTTCGACGGCTCACGTCACAGATTTTGATTATGAAGAACCTGAAGGAAAAACAAACGCAATTCCCAAAATGACGAGTGACGTTCCCACCACTCGCCTCGTGCGACCACCAGCGTTGCGTGTAGGCGATACGATCGCGTTGGTCGCGCCGGCGTCGGGACTTGCAGCGCATGTGCCGCATCGACTGGAAAAGGCTACGCAGCTGCTGGAAGCGAGCGGCTACAAGGTCAAGATCTACGCGTCAGTCACCCGCAAGCCACAGGAAAACGTTGCGCTTCTTACACAAGAACTCGAGCAAGATGGAGCTCTGGATCCAGGGATTTATGGCTCACAATTTCCGTGTTACGGATCCGCGGACGCCATCACACGCGCGCGTGATCTAATGGACGCGTTCCTAGATCCCTCGATTCGCGCCATCGTCTGCACGATCGGCGGCTTCAACTGCCATGAGCTGCTCGAGTACCTAGACTTTGACGCGATCCGAGAAAACCCGACGATCTTCGTGGGCTTTTCCGACATCACGTCGCTCCACTGTGCGTTGCAGGCCAAGGCCAATATGGTTTCGTTCTACGGACCAAGCGCGATCTGCCAGTTTGGCGAATTCCCCACGGCGCTGGCGTACACAATGGACCATTTCTGGAGAGCTACGACGCTATGTGAGCCGATGGGAGCGGTCTCGCCGTCTGCAGAGTGGACCGACGACAAGACAGCAAACTGGTTTACACGAGCGGATATCACGTACGAGAATAAGATGACACGCAACACGGGATACGAGTGGCTGCGTGGTGGTGATGCGGATCCTGATGCTGCCGTGAGTGGTGTGCTGCTGGGCGGCTGTCTGCCCGTGCTGCTCATTGTGCGCGGCACTGAGTTTATGCCGGATCTCAGCGGTGCGATCTTACTCCTGGAGACGCCCGAGGGCGAGCAGTACGACCAAGGCATGTCATTGAGTAGCATCAACTCAGTGCTAGGTGCGCTACGCATCGACGGCACGTTCCGCAAGATCTCTGGACTTGTCGTGGGCCGTGTGTTTCGGCATTCCGATGAAAATGTGCGTGAAATCAAGCGCCTGATCAAGTACCACACGCGCGGCACGTCGTTCCCGATCTTGTTTGGTGTCGACATTGGCCACACGGACCCCGTGCTCACACTTCCACTTGGATGCCGCGTGACGCTTGATCCCAGTCGCGACTTGTTTCAAGTTGACGAAGCTGGTGTCGTGGATTCTTCAACTAGTCTAGGTTAGTCTAGGCTAGGCTAGGCTAGGAGAAGCGGATGGCGGTAGAGGCAGGAGCAGTATCGTGCTCATGGACCAGCTGGCGGTGACGCTTGAGCTGTTCGCCATGAGAAGCGCCGCCCACATGGCGCCGTTTTGTGACAACATGCGATTCCACTTTTATTCCGCAACAAACGGCGCTTCTGGTCTGGATTTTCTGTATGTACCTACGCGTTGTGATATAGGCGGCAGTATGGGCAGGAACGTGGAGCTGTTGGGTTCTGAGGAGGTATTTTAGGATTTGGAGTCACTAGGAACCGACTGGATCCTCGCGATGTTTCCTCCAGGGTTCTCCGTCGACGCGCCAGTTCACAAACAACTCCACCCAACGCGCGCAACAACCTTCACCATCATGACCTCTACCATCGGAGCAGCACACGCAGACCCAGCGGCGGTGACGCCCGAGATCGTACAGGATGACGAGGCCGCGCTCAAGAAGAAGCTGCTCGCCGGCAGCGCTATCAACAGCAGTAGCACCACAGCCACCACCGCTGCCATCCACAGCAACAACACCCAGTATGTTGCATTCCGTGGGCTGTTTGTCGTGCAGAGCGCCACGGAGGCGCGCCACGTGCGGTACGCCATGGACATTGTGTGTCCCGAGCTGCAGCTCCAGTTGCGAGTCACGGAACGGTACAACAGTTTCTACTTGCTGCGCAAGCGCCTGCTGCAGTCGCTCAAGAAATGCCACGTCGACGGCGCGCGACCGACGCTTAACGAGTCGTCGCCATCGTCGTTTGTGGACCTGGACTTTCACCGCACGCTCCTGCATCCGTGCTGTGCGGGCTGCGCGCAGATCCGCAAGACGCTCAAGAGCGTGCCGTTCCCCAAGCGCTCGCTGATGTTCACGACCGCGGGCGACGTGGACGCGCGTCCACCGCAGCTCGAGGCGTTTCTGGATACGTGCTTTCGGCTCGTGGCCGACTGGCAGGGCTGCGTGCGCGGCAAGAAGTTTGCGTGTGTGGTGCTGGGCAAGTTTCTGTCGCTCAATTTGCTGTTCCACATCTTCCAGCAGCTCCGACTGACGATGCTGGCGGCGGAACCCGCGGCGGCCGATCATCCAGAGCAGCAACAGGACCATGGAGAACACGAACACAAAGGAGAAAACATGGAGAAGATTAGTGCCGTGGAGGAGCACGGCGGCAAGGTACACGCGCAGACGACGGCGACAAACCAGGTCGATGCGCTGTAATTGTAGTGTCGCATTCTTGCACGATTGAAGTGTCGGTTGGTACACCAGTTAAGCGTTCATTAGAAAATACGATTTCATATTTGCGTTCGTAACATATTTGTGACCACATGTAAAGTCACAAATCACATCCCGTAACCGTCGCAAAAATGAGCGAGCCAATTGCAGGGAATGACGTCAAGAAAGCGGCATGGGAGGCGCATGCGCGTGCGTTCCACGAAGACGGATTCGTGGCGTTAGATACAGAAGACCATACACTAAAGCAAGACCAAGTCGCCTCTGTATTGTCGGCCGTGCTCACGCGCTACGAGCAGTTTATGGCAGTCGCGAAAACGCGCGCAATTGACCTCGATGACAAAGCCAATTCCGAGCGAATCCCAGGGTTTTACGTGCGCGAAGGCGGCCGCATCGACATGCAACTCGCCAGTATGATCGCTGCTCTCCCCGTGGACAAGGATCTCATTTCAGGCGTCGATCCGATCGAAATTGAACTACTCCAGGCGTTGGAATCAAAGTGGCACAGTGTAGTCGATGCGATTTTCCAGGCGCCTGCGCACGAAACGAATCCAGTCGTCGCACCACGAACGAGCTCCTACCGACTTGAGTACATTGGCTGCGTAGTAGCGCGACCAGGAGACAGTGACCAGAACTGGCATCTCGACGGCGTCCACCGGAACCCCACCAAGCATGAGCCAGGTGCGGACGGCCGTGTTGTTCTTCCGTGATTCTCGTAAATGACCATGGCTCGTTTGACTGTGTTGTAGCCGACCGCATCAACGTGTTTGTTCCGCTTGTGGATATCACGCCGGACGTCGGAGGCACAGAGATGAAGAAGCGCTCGCAATTCCGAGATGACGGCAGTGGCGGTCGTCGTGGTACACAGTTTGACGACTACGCCGACTTGGAGAGTGTGACCCACTACGTGGCGGCGGGGACGCCCGTGGTGATGGACTATCGCGTGTGGCACCGTGGCAAAGCCAACGGTTCATCCGTGCTGCGGTCGCTGCTGTACTTTAAATACACGCGGAACGAACCGAGAGAGATTGAGACTGCGACGAACAGCGGCAGGAAGAGACTCGGTGGTGAATCCGCTGATGATAGTGGAGTGATGCCGCCACTGAACAGGAAGGCGAAGAAGCGAGTGGCGTTGGTCACTGTGTCCAAGTAACGCTGGCGCATTGCATTGAGTGCAGTTTCTACGTTGTTTGCTGTGGCGACTGAAAGTCGAGGGATCTCACGAGCAGAGTTCTGGCTGACCCATTCCAGGGCGACTCGGGATCACGTACCAGCAGCTCAAACAATATAAGAGCTACTGCATTCGGCGAGTATGCCGTCTCTAACTGCTACAACTACTAGGCAGCTAACTATCCAGGGGATTAACTGAAAATACACGGTTGCGCCAAACATGCAGCATGGCGAAATGTACAGTAGAAAATGTCATTATCCGTGTCGTGTCGAAGCACTGTTGTGAGGCGACCGTTAACCTCTTTTGACGCCCGTGAGTTTTCTCACGGGCGCTCCTACAGTACAGTACAGAGTATATTGTAGCAGGACTGGAGACCTCTTGGTCATACCATTGATAACATCCAACAGTGCGAGACGACTGCACGGCTTGAAGTCACTCCGCCAGATACTAGTACGCCATGCAATTCTGCACGCATCCACACCTCAGATCGAGGCGATACGCAGGCACATAGTAGAGTAGAGTCTACTCCATTGTCGGTAATAGTCCACAGAGCGCCTCTTCTTCATTTTGCGTCAACTGAAAATGGCTGATGACGTAAGATTTGAGCAATTGACGGACGGTTGGTGTTGCCATCCTACATAAACAAACTCGACGAGCAGCTCAGGCGATCGGGGCACGACGCGACTGCGCAGCCAGTGTCCCCGCATCCACGGCAAGCACGGCGAGTGTTGCGGTGGCGCACAAACTGAACCTCACAACCACTCCAACGGCAAAGAAGTGCAGACGGCATCCATCACACGCAGCGGACAACGTGGGTGACGGAACAATTCGTGGGCTGTAGTTGAACACAGTGCAACTGTGTGGGCTTCGTTGGAGCAGGTTCAGTAGAGCATATAACTGCATTGTAGGCGGCAGAGCGTGACGTACCTGACGGAGCGCGATTTGTTTGAACACTCGAAGTTGCTTGTCGGGTTTGCTTGCCGTGTCCTACAGTACAGCAGCGCGGAATTTCATATCGACAGGATTGAGGATCGATCGCCTTGATACGTTTGAGCCACGGCAGACGCCTGGCATTCTTTCTTCTTGTCCTCGCGGGATGGCTTTTGATTGAAAGGCGTGTGCGGATTGTCCCTTTTGTCTGCAGCACGTGGTGTTCCTGTGCTTGAATCATGGTTGCCGGGTGCGCACGCCGCAGAGCCACGACTGCTCAGCCGACGGAGTTTTGTCGAGGGCTGTAGTGTACTGCATCTAATGGGAGTTTTGCCCGTTGATCGTGCCGTCTAACTATATGATATGGTTTTGTTCACGATTCGTGACATACTGGATACCGTCGAAAGCGAAGACGTTATCGATTTGGGTTATCCGAGTTATCAACGATGTAACCAGGTGGGTTTGTGAAATGGGTTGTTCTCAGAAAGGGGTAGGGTGTTAGTGGAAAGTTGGGAAAGGGAATGGGACGGGTGCAGCACCTTCACTCCAGTAGCTTTTCTAACTTTATGAAAAGCTATAAAAACGATATTTTTGCCGAGCTCAGCAATATGTAAGCCGCTCGGTTGCAACTTGTCCTGGTCCAGGACGTAGCCACCAGTGGTGCGACGAACTGTGGGCGAGACTTTTCAAATAACGGTTCGTGTGCGATCGCTCCGGAGACTCTGATTGGTCGACGAATCGGTGTGCCTACTGCAAGATGATCTTCTTAGAAGTTCTAAGAAGGGATCTATTTCTAGGCGGTTTTTCTGTATGCCCCTGTTTGATACTGTCAAGCACTGACCCGATCAGTGCTCGATCAGTGATCGTCGTTTGGGGAAATATCACTCGACCTGGTCGGGCTGTGCCGTTACCCACACTGGAGCACTGGCAAAAATGTGCACTGCAGCAGAATTGCCTACAGTATTCACCAGGCAGTTTAAGGGGCATGATTCAGAAACAACATGACGGACTTGAAATCCGTGGCGCAGCATATTTTTTCATCATACTTCTCTCGTAATCGGGATTTGCAGACTACAAATTCTACTCCTCATGTCAAATGAATCACTGCTTTCCACACTGTGAGTCCTTCAAGGTATTTTACAGAGTGTTCTCCTGTATTTTGTAAACAAGATTTTTATCAGCAACATACAAAGGCGAACTGTGCAAAATCAGATTATGACAAATGATGTTATCATAAACATGTGGCACAAAGGGGTCTTCAGACAATGATTGGCAGAAATGAAAACGTAACCCCTCCAGCAGATTACGAAACGGACATTTCAAGTGATCATTTGCACCTCCGACGTCAGCAAATGGAGACTCATTTTGGATTCCACTGGTTGGGTTCATCCCTACCCCTGTTACATGCACTCCTCCATTTTTTTCCAGATCTCCGCCAATCGCAAGGTGTAAAAACAGCAGACGAGTCTAAAACACGCGAGCCTATCTTCTTTCGCTCCATAAACCGCTCATCCGTTCGTCCCGTGTCTTTGCAACCAGCACTCTTCGCTTTGCTCACGCACACGCAACGATCAACAGCGGCCGTCTCTCGGCGCCCACACTCACACTGTGAAACCACGACGATGGACATGCGCCGTGGAGGCATGATGCTGGCGCACGAAGAGTATAGACCACACTATGCCTCGTCGCCGTATCGGCTTCCCGACCATGGTGATGCTCGAATGCGTCTTCCGATGGCGCATCCCACCGTGGGGCCGGTGAACGCCATGGAGTACCAAAGAACACCGAGCCTCGTCGACGCCACCCACCACGTGGATATGAAGAGACACTCAGCGCAGCGCCCGTCTCCGCAGAGCGAGAGTGCTGCGGTGTACCCAGCGCCTTCGCGACTTGTGCGCGGCGCTAGTGACAACGACCAAGAATGCTGTACTTCTTTGGATCAGCGGATCACTCGTTACTTGGACGAAGGCGATGAGGCGTCATGTTCGAGTGCGGACTTTGTGGTTCCGGAAGGCTTGACACCGGAAGAGACGATCGCTTTTAAGAAGGCACGTCGCAAGGAACAGTGCCGTGTGAACCAAGCCAACTACCGCAAGCGCAAGCGCGCAGTGGAACAGCAAATGGATCGCGAGATCGTCGCACTCAAAGACGAGATCCGAGTGCTCACAAGCACGCGGAACCACGCGCGCAGCAAGCCACAGAGAAATCCGTCTCCAGTTGTACGGGCTCCGATGGATCCTATGCACATAGTAAATGAGGTCTTCCTGCAACTCGGTCGGCGCGGTGCAGTCACGCACGAACCCGTGACGACTCCACAACAACCCCACGTAGACTCGATCGTCGGGCTCCAATATGAACAATTTTCGACCGTGGACGAACTCACTGCTCAGTGGAAGTGCTACGCTTGGGCATTTGACGTCTTTGATGTCCGGTTGGTTTCCGTTCACGGCGCCAAGATCGGCGAGTCCCTCGTGCTCACTGCCCACGCATCGCTACGGAGCTCCATCTACACACGCGGCAATAGTCAAACACGCAGTCCCCACGCCTCAGCGGCTATCACCTGCTCAGTGGTCCAACGCTTTGTGTTTGATGGCAGCCATGGATCGTTAGCGGTCATCATCTCCGAGGTGGATTGGATCGCTGGCCTTGGAGAATTGGCGTCTGCATCACGAATTTCACGTATCAAGTTAGCGGCGGAGCTCGTGGCTGCTTCTACCAGCGGCTCGCCGGTGCGAAAGGCAGTCAAACCATCATCACACGTCAGATGTTAAAGGAAACGAGACACGCCTCCCGCATAAAAGTTCACTCGTGAGCCGAGAGTTGCAACATCAACTACAACAACTGGACATGTAGACAATGCTGACTCAATTCTTTCCAGGAAAAAAAAGCCTCGGTCTCTATATAATCAATGATCAAGTACATTAGATAGCCAACAAACACAAAAGGATCCTAGTCGCCACGATGCCTACCGTCTCACTCATTACAGGAGACAGCAAGCTTCTCAGGCGTATTGACAAATTGACTTTCCGGCAACACAGATTCTGTGTCACAGAAACTTCAACTTTCGAGCTTGGATTCGAGCAACAACGGGATGTTGCAGGAAGGTACGCTGTTGGTTTATCATGTGGTCCACATCGTGAAGCGTCCCGAATGGTCCCTCTTTTTACCAACTCCAGCAGCCACCCAGCCACCCTTTCGCTTTTTGGCTCGTTGTTCGGGTTGGTTTCCTTCTTGTTGCCGCAGTCGTTCCCCAACCATTGGCCATCGGTAGTGTCGTCGAAGGTTGTCGTCCCCCATGGCGCCGTCTCCGTCAATGGGCCACACGGCCGTGGAGTCTCCGCCGCCACACGGCCACAGCCACAGTCATGTGCCTGGTTCTCCGAATGCAGGCATGTCTGCAGCGTCGCTCGCAGAGCTTGAGCGTCCCGTGAAGAACGTGGAAGACAAATGGAAGTTGTTGCCGTATTTCCTGCAATTGCGCGGTCTCGTGAAGCAGCACATTGACTCGTTCGACTACTTTACGAGTGTCGACATGAAGAACATTGTGCGCGCCAAGGCCAACAACATGGTGCGCAGTGACGCCGACCCCAAGTTCTTTTTGCAGTACACGGACATCCACATTGGCTCGCCGTCGATTGAAGAAGAGGCGTTTGTGTCGTCGTCGGTCACGCCGCACCAGTGCCGTCTGCGTGACCGCACGTACGCAGCGCCCGTGTACGTGAGCGTGCGCTACCGCCGCGGCAACAAGATCGTGACCAACAACAAAGTGCTGATTGGCCGCATCCCGATCATGCTGCGCTCGGCCAACTGCGTGCTCACGGAAAAAGGAGAAGCCGAGTTAGCCAAGCTCAAGGAGTGTCCGTACGATCCTGGAGGATACTTTATCGTCAAGGGTGTGGAAAAAGTCGTATTGATCCACGAACAACTCTCGAAAAACCGAGTGATCATTGAAGAAGACGCCAAGCAGAATGTGTGCGCTAGCATCACGTCGTCCACGCACGAACGCAAGTCGCGCACCAACATTTTCATCAACAAGAACCGCGTGTACCTCAAGTCGAATTCGTTTGGCAGTGATATCCCGATCGTGATCGTGCTGCGCGGCATGGGCATGGAAAGCGACCAGGAAATTGTGTCGCTGATTGGCAGCGAGTCGGATATCTCGGACGCGCTCACGTCGTCGTTTGAAGAGGCCTCGGACCTCAAGGTGTTTACGCAGCTCCAGGCGCTCGAGTACATTGGCTCCAAGATGAATGCGATCACCAAGGCCGGCGCCATGAGCGGCAATGCGCGCCACCGCGGCAACAGCCACCACACGCACCAGGACCGGTCGCTCGCAGATGCCGCGCGCTCGGCACTCGCCAACCTCGTGCTCAACCACGTGCCGTGTGAGGACTACAACTTTCGTCTCAAGTGCATCTACGTGGGCCACATTGTGCGCCGCATCATTGTCACGGACAAGGACCGCACGCAGCTGGACGACAAGGATTACTACGGTAACAAGCGACTGGAACTTGCTGGTCAGCTGCTGTCGCTGTTGTTTGAAGATTTGTTCAAGCGCTTTAACAGCGATCTCAAGCGACAGGCCGATATGGTGCTCAGCAAGCCGAACCGCGCGGCCGTGTTTGATATCCTCAAGTGTATCCGCACGGACACGATCACGCAGGGCTTTTACCACGCACTGTCGACGGGCAACTGGACGCTCAAGCGGTTCCGCATGGACCGCGCTGGTGTGACGCACGTGCTGTCGCGGCTCTCGTACATGTCGGCGCTCGGCATGATGACGCGCATCTCGTCCCAGTTTGAAAAGACCCGTAAGGTCTCTGGTCCGCGTGCGCTGCAGCCGTCGCAGTGGGGGATGTTGTGTCCCGCCGATACGCCCGAAGGTGAGGCCTGTGGTCTTGTGAAGAACTTGGCGCTACTTTGCCACGTGACGTCGGACGACGAGCCAGCACCGATCAAGCGACTGTGCTTTGACTTGGGTGTGACCGACGTGTCGCTCAGTTCGGGTGAGGAGATCAACCACGCGTCCACGTACCTGGTCATTCTCAATGGCGTGATCATCGGCACGCATGTCAGCCCGCGTACATTTGTGACGCGTCTGCGTCGCATTCGTCGTGCCGGTTTGATTGGTGAGTTTGTGTCGGTGATGATGCACGACGTGCAGCGCGTGGTGTACATTGCCTCGGACGGCGGCCGCGTGTGTCGTCCGTTGCTGCTGATCGATCCCGTGACGCATCGCACGCGGCTCACACAGCAGCACTTGGACGAACTCCAGTCGGGCAAGCGTAACTTGCACTCGCTGATTGTCGAAGGCTGTGTTGAGTACGTGGATGTGAACGAAGAGAACAATTGTCTGGTCGCGCTCCACGACGATGACATTGGCGAGCGCACGACGCACTTGGAGATTGACCCCGTGACGATCCTTGGTGTCGTGTCCGGATTGATTCCGTACCCGCACCACAACCAGTCGCCACGTAACACGTACCAGTGTGCCATGGGCAAGCAGGCGATCGGTACGATCGCGATGAACCAGTACGAGCGTATTGACACGCTGCTGTACACGATGGTGTACCCGCAGATGCCAATGGTCAAGACGCGAGTGCTGGACTTGGTCAACTTTGACAATGTGCCTGCCGGCCAGAACGCCACGGTCGCTGTGATGAGTTACTCGGGGTACGATATTGAAGATGCCATCGTGCTCAACAAGGCGTCGCTCGATCGTGGCTTTGGTCGCTGTATGGTGTTTAAGAAGTACCAGACCATGATCAAAAAGTACGCGAACGGGTCGTACGATCGCATTGTCGGTCCGCCCGACTTTGACAGCCTCGTGTCCACGGGCGCCGGTGCCGGCATGGGTTTCCGCAACGCCAAGTTTGCGTCGTTGGACGCCGATGGTATCAGTCGCGTGGGCGGCATCGTGCAGAACGGTGCGATCATGATCAACAAGGAGCAGCCGACGCAGTTTAACGACTCGGTCGACGGCCGCGACCCACTGGACGTGACGTACTCGCCGGCGCCCACGACGTACAAGGGACCGATCCCCGGGTACGTGGACAAGGTGCTGCTCACGTCATCGGAACAAAACCACTTTTTGGTCAAGGTGCTCGTGCGCCAGACGCGTCGTCCGGAGATTGGCGACAAGTTTAGCAGTCGCCACGGTCAAAAGGGAGTGTGTGGCACGATCCGCAACCAGGAAGATATGCCGTTCAACGACCAGGGCATCTGTCCTGATCTGATCATGAACCCGCACGGTTTCCCGAGTCGCATGACGGTGGGCAAGATGATTGAGCTCATCGCTGGCAAGGCCGGTGTGCTCAACGGCCGTCGCGCGTACGGCACGGCATTTGGTGAGAAGTATGGCTCGGCCGACAACGTGCTGGACTGCTCGCGCGAGTTGGTCAAGAACGGATTCAACTATGCCGGCAAGGACTATCTCACGTCGGGCATCACGGGCGAGCCGATCCAGTGCTACATCTTTATGGGTCCGATCTACTACCAGAAGCTCAAGCACATGGTCATGGACAAGATGCACGCGCGTGCGCGTGGTCCTCGCGCCGTGCTCACGCGCCAGCCCACGGAGGGGCGATCGCGCGACGGTGGCCTGCGGTTGGGCGAGATGGAGCGCGATTGTTTGATTGGCTACGGCGCGAGTATGCTGCTGATGGAGCGACTGATGATCTCGAGTGACGCGTTTAGTGCCGACGTGTGCCAGGGCTGCCGCATGCTCGGCTACGAAGGTTGGTGCCAGTACTGTAAGTCGGAGGAGAAGGTGGTGAGCATCCGCATTCCGTACGCCTGTAAGCTGCTCTTCCAGGAGCTCCAGGCCATGAACATTGTGCCGCGGCTGACGCTCAAGGAGTACTAAAAAACAATAAACAAAAAGAACAGAATATACGACCTCGGAAACAAAACAAAATAAAACGTTGAAATGCGACGCACATCACGAAACAAAGATACAGGAACTCAGTAGTTGAACTTGAAGCAGAGTTGTTGGCGGTGGCTCCTTTATAATGCATGAAGAAGGATTTCCGTCGTGAATTTTCGAGACTTTTGTTGGTTTCCCGTCATGCTTTTTCGTTGGTTAGTTGGCGTCATTTTGTTGATTGGTGTGCGCGCCATCACTATCCCAATTCTTTGAGTGCAGTGCGAGACTAAAACTTCAACTGGCCATGCGCTCCGGCTTTATGGTACATGCCCCTGTGACATTCGACAGAAGTGTCTATACTAGTACTCCTCAGCAACGTCAGCCCTGTGTCCACTTCCGCATGAATCTGATCGTTGGTTTCTCGTGTGTTCGGCTCGCGTTCTGCCACCACGCAGCTACGTCCCGCTTTTCTTCCGAACTCCCGCCAACCGAACTGACTATGAAGGTTCAATTCATAAGTCTCCGGCGGTTTCTTGTGAGAGCGATCTGATTTCAGTTCTCTCCGCGACTCTATCATTCTCTCATCTCTAACATCTAACTGCCGCACTGTGTATGTGCAGCTGGAGGCATCACTGGCGGAAGAATCGCGGTGGCTTGCGCACTTCGAGCTGTTTGCGCGCGCTTTCCAGCAGCGCTTACCACGATAACCAACAAGACGGCTGTTCATTGGCTGAAATATATCCTCATGCGTCGGTATTGGTTAAAATCAGCTTCAAGTTCCGAAACTATCGTTTCCAGTTCAGTAGCAGCGACTTCGCGCAAGCTTCTGACACTCGAAACAGCCTACTGACGATGTACGATGTCACTGCAGACTGTGATCCAAGATCCAATTGGCGACCCCATGACGCCCGGCTGATCTGAAGAAGACCGGACGAAATCATGTAATGCCAGCGACTGACATTCCCATTCTTACCCTCTCACACCCGTGAGAGAGTCCCTCACTGCCGATCGCTTCGGTAGACAGCGCATTGCGCGCACCAGTCCCAGCCGTATAGGTCGTTTGACGTGCTTTTTGCAACCCAGTCTATCGCTACGATGCGCGTGCCCGCAATCGTCCGAGTTTTGTATGTGTGCGCTGTTTTGTGTCTCGCGGGACAGCAGCACGTCTCAGCGCAGACTTCCACAGAGCCAAGCTTGACGCCGAGCATTAGCCCGGCACCAACGGAGACTCCAACGGAGACGACTCCCGCTCCTGAAGAATTGGGTGATCCATTCTCAAGCACGCCTTCACCATCAACCGCTGCTCCGGAAACGCCGGCACCGACGACTTCAGCTCCGGTAACGCCGGCACCAACCACTTCGGCTCCAGAAACACCAACGCCAACAACGTCTGCTCCGGAAACGTCGGCACCAACGACATCGGCTCCGGAAACGCCAGCGCCAACGACACCGGTTCCGGTAACGCCGGCACCAACGACATCGGCTCCAGAAACGCCGGCGCCAACGACTTTAGCTCCGGTAACGCCGGCGCCAACAACATCGGCTCCAGAAACGCCAGCACCAACAACGTCGGCTCCGGTGACGCCGGCACCAACAACTTCGGCTCCGGAAACACCAACGCCAACAACGTCTGCTCCGGAAACGCCGGCGCCAACGACTTCAGCTCCGGTAACGCCGGCGCCAACAACATCGGCTCCAGAAACGCCAGCACCAACAACGTCGGCTCCGGTAACGCCAGCACCAACGACTTCGGCTCCGGAAACTCCAACGCCAACAACATCGGCTCCAGAAACGCCAGCACCAACAACGTCGGCTCCGGTAACGCCGGCACCAACAACTTCGGCTCCAGAAACTCCAACGCCAACAACGTCTGCTCCGGAAACGCCGGCACCAACGACATTTGAGCCTGGAACTGTTGCTCCAAACACCCCTGCGCCAACGACCCCTGAGCCAACAACTCCAGCACCAACGAGCCCGGAACCAACCACACTGACCCCAACAACTCCAGCACCAACGACTCCCGAGCCAACCACGCCAGCGCCAACGACTCCCGAGCCAACCACGCCAGCGCCAACGACTCCCGAGCCAACCACGCCAGCGCCAACGACTCCCGAGCCAACAACACCAGCACCAGCACCGACAACGCCAGCGCCTACAACACCAGCACCGACAACACCAGAGCCAACGACTCCGGCACCAACGACGCCTGAACCGACGACGCCGGCACCAACAACTCCTGAACCAACAACGCCTGCACCAACGACGCCAGAGCCGACAACTCCGGCACCAACAACGCCGGCACCAACGACGCCAGAGCCGACAACTTTGGCACCAACAACTCCGGCTCCGACGACTCCTGAACCAACGACACCGGCACCAACGACACCGGCACCAACGACACCGGCACCAACGACTCCGGCACCAACAACTCCGGCACCAACAACGCCAGCGCCAACAAGCGCCTTCTCCTGTGGTCCTCGCGTGCGCAAGTCGTGGGCCACACTCCCGGCTGCCGACAAGCAGCTCTATCTGGACGCCGTGAACGCCTCCATGGTGCTGGGCTACCACACGCTGTTCATGGAAGTCCACTCGCACCTCGAGTCTCGCACCGAGTCGTACCGCACCTGTGGCTTCATTTACTGGCACCGACGCTTTCTTTACGCGTACGAGAGCATGCTGCGCAGCCTCGAGCCACGCTTCGCGTGTCTCACTGTGCCGTACTGGGACTACTACGCCGACTTTGCCAAGCGGCTCTCTGGTGAGTGCACGTCGTTCCAAGGTTGCTCCACGTTCCTCACCGACATGGGCGGCTCCGCTGGATCCACCGCAACGGTCACCATCAACGGCCTCACCAGCACGGGCAACTGCAACAACGCCACGTTCATGGCCAACTTTTGCCACTCGTCGTCAGTCTCTGGCTCATCCTGCAACCGCTGTGTGCCACGCAGTGACTGGCTGAGCAAGGCGTTTCCCTCGGGCTTTGGATACTCGTCGCTAGCGCGGCTTCTCAGCGGCTCGTATCAGTACGCCATCTTCAGCCAGAACCTGCAGTACGGCACCCACAACTCGATCCACAACACGGCCATGGGCGCGTACGGCACCATGTCCATGTCGGCCGATCCCATCTTCTACAACCACCGGTACGATCCCTTTTTGCTTTCCTTTTTTTGAAGAAATCTTGGGTTGCCATTCTCACATTTCTTGTTTCTTATCATGTAATAGCGCCACCGTGGATCTCGTGCACCAATTGTTCTACGACTGCCAAGTCGGGCGAACGATGACCGAGACAGAGAAGAAGACGGGTGCCTACGCATTCCAGCAGTGTGTCCTGTCGTCCAGTGACGTCTGCCCTTTGGTCACGGCCAACATGACCATGAACTGGCAGTCGGCCACGATGCCCAAGTCCTCGGCCGAGGCCCACCCGATGCTCGCGCCGTTCTTCACGCCACTGCCCAACCAGTACTGGCAGTGGGTGAGTGGCACGGACTTGGGCGCGTTTTCCTACACGTACGAGAAAGACGTACTGTTTGGCATCCTCCAGTCCAGCGGCATGTCGTGTCCAAAGAACAAGATCCGCGGCCGCAAGCTCCAGAGCATTCGACTCGCGTGGGATGCCGACGTGCGCACGCGAGCCGTGGTCAAGACGTACAACCTGTTCCAGAACGTGTACAACTCGGCCATGAACATTGTGAGTAGCAACCGCGACTTGGCGCTGGAGCAAGTGGAGCTCATGGAGTGCCAGTACTACAAGGACTCGTTCGGCACGGTGGACAATCTCTCGGACGAATTCAAGCGCAACTTTGGACTGCCGCCAACGGCGTGCACCACGTGTGGGTGCCGTCTCCAGGATATCGCGGCTGGACGCAAGCGCATCCAACTGGGCGGTTGGAAGGACACGTTCAACTGGTTCCTAAACTAAGCCACGGTCCCAAGGATCCAGCATACGCGTAGTGCGTATACGTACGTATGAGTGAGGGCGAGTGGACGAGAGGACAGTCCTGCTTTCCAGCCCCCGTAGATTTCGTGTTTGTTTTCCGATTTTTTCTTCTTTCTTCATTTCTTCATTTTTTGCATTTTCCCAGTTCTTGAAATGGCTTCAGCGTAAACAATATTGTTCCCAAACATGGTTACATGGCTACATATCAGTTAAGCAAAAACAATTTGCATGTTCCTAACCATCTGATGTTGCTAATCTGATTCTGAGGGGGGGAAATATGTTGGTGTTTGGATTTGTGTGAAAGTCGACGGAAATGTTCAGCACCAACAAGTACGCGACGCGCCGTCTCGTCGCCCGTTCGCTGCTTCTCGTGCGCTCCATGGCGACGCAACGGCCAGGATACGAAGCCTTTGGCTCGTTCCACACGCCGTCCACGGCGGCGCTCTTCGCTGGCGAGATGCCCCGTGATCTGCTCGATCCAACCACGTTTCTTCCGGCTCTTTCCAGCGCCGGTCGTCTGGAGCTTCTCGACACGACCACCAGAAGCGACTCCTCTAAGAACCGTGCGCTCTTCACGATCGACTTTGGACAGTGGACGTATCTCAACCACGGTGCATTTGGCGGTCCTACTACGTACGCAAGCGCCGTCGCGGCGGCATGGCGCACATTCTCAGACTCTCAGCCGCTGCGCTTCAACGACCGACTGCTGTTTCCCTACGTGGTGCAGTCGATCCAGGCGCTGGCACGGATGCTCCACGTAGCAGACGCGCAAGAGCTCGTGCTGCTGCCCAATGCCACGTCTGGTCTCCATTCCGTACTGGACGGCGTGCTGCGCCAGGCGCTGGAAGATGATGATGGTCAAGATGTGGTGGTGTTCTGCTTTAGTACACGGTACGGCGCCGTGCGTAAGGTGCTGCAGAGCTTCCAGGACCAAGTCCAAGCCACAGATAGTAACCCAACCAAGAAGAGGAAGAAGCTGCTCGTCCATGAAGAGCCACTGACGCTGGAAGAATCGTACGATGACGACGTGGTGCTGCAGAAACTCACGCAATGGCTCGAGACAACAACGACGACAACAACCAACAAGTGTGCGCTGGTGATTGTGGACCACATCACATCCAACACGGGCGTCGTATTGCCCGTGCAGGAGATCGTGGACGTGTGCCATGGCCGCCACCAGATCCCCGTGCTCGTGGATGGCGCGCATGGTCTGCTGAATCTGCCACTGGATCTGGATGCGCTGGGCGCCGACTATTACGTGGGCAATTGCCACAAGTGGTTTGCGTCGCCCAAGGGAGCCGCGTTCTTGCATGTCAACACCAAGAAGACTCAGACTCAGATCCAGATCCAGCCGCGCGTGGTGTCGCATGGCTTTTACGACGGCTTCCAGAGCGCATTCATGTGGACGGGACTGCAGGACTACGCGCCCTGGCTCAGTCTGCCGCAGTGTGTCGCGTTCTGGCAGCAGCAGGATATCCCCAAGTGCCGTGCGTACATGCACACGCTGGCACAGCACGCCACAGAGTTACTATATGAGACGTGGCACATGGACACGGAGCTGGCACGTGCCAGGGCATTCCCCACGCACAAGCGCCATGCCATGCGCCTAGTGCTATTGCCATCGCGCCGCATCTTTAGTGTGGACTGCAACACAACTACTGCCACCAACAGCTCTGCCGACGCCAAGCATATCCAGGACACGCTCCACTACACGCACGGCATCGAAGTGCCCATCAAGTGTGTGGATGGCAAGCTCTACGTGCGCATCTCGGCCCATGTGTACAACCACATTAGTGACTATGAAAAGCTAGCACAAGTGATTTGGAAGGCATAAAAGCGAGGGAGTACAGTACAATTTGGCAAAAATCACCTGAAAGGGCACCCGAAAAGATACTTTCGATTTCTTTGAAGTGGGACTTTCATCATTTACGAGATCAGATGGAGTTGCTCCGTCGCGGCCGCCGCCGTCAGCAGCTCCTGCCGCGTACTGCGAGTGCGCATTTATTACTACTAGTAGTAGTACTAGTACTTGCCACCCTAGTCTCCAGCACGCATGCGCTCGTGGAATCCAGTGTGTCGCTATTGCCCACAGTGTCTGCCAGCGTCGTGGCACTAGCACCTGGCAATCCTGGCACAGCGGACGTGCAACTCACGTGGCGCGCGTTCAACAGTGAGCTCCACTACGACGACCACACTGGCACAGCGATCGTCTCCACCAGCAACAGCGATCCGGTCGTGGGCTATGAAGCGCAGTACTCGGTCTCCGGAGCGGACGCCTGGACCACGCTCTCCGACCGCATCTCCGGCATGACGACCGCTGTCCCCTCCTCCTCCTCCCACCCGCACAGCAGCCATCGCCACGAAAAGCAGCGCATCTTCACACGCGTGGACGCCGGCCAGTCGATCAGCGACGGCTTTTTCCGGCTCAGTTTGTCCCATTTCGGCACCAGTCCACTCGACATGCACCAGCACACCATCACTCCTCAGATCCCATTTGACGCCAGTGCTGCCGATGTCAAGTCGGCACTCGAGACGCTGGACGTCATCTCCAACGTCCAGGTCTTCCGCCGCTCACTGGATGTTGTAGCTGGAACAGTCGAGTGGACCGTGCTGTTTGATCCGCTCTCCTCCTCCTCTAGTAGTAGAAGTAGTAGCGGAGACCATGGTAATCTCCCGCTGCTAACGCTGTACGCGGAGACGATCTCAGCACCGTACAGCAGACCAGGAGACCAAGTGGAGATCCAATCTGAACGAGAGGGAACGCTGGATGACGTGGTGTGTACAAGCGACTGCGTGTTTGTCGCGAACGCGCTGCCCGTGGTCGCGCAGTCGCTGGCGTTCCGTGTCCGCGCACGATTTGCTACCCACGGGTGGAGCGCGTGGAGTCGCACAAGTGAGCCGCTCGTGGTCCCCTCCACTCCGCTGCCGCGTGCGCCGTCGTCCCCCGTGCTGCTGGGCGCCACGACAGCCAACCGACTCACGATCCAGTGGACGATCCAGTCAACGAGTGTGTTATTTCCCGTCCTGTCGTTCCATTTGCAGCGAAAATGTGGCCACGAGGAGCTCAGCTGGCGGAGTGTGGACATGGCGATCCCTCCTCTCTCCTCTCCGTCCGCTAGTGGCTCGACCACGAGCACGGCGTCCGTTGGCGGACTGGCACCCAACACCACGTGCGTGTTCCGTGTGTCCGCCACTAACGCCAATGGCGTCGGCCCCTTCAGCGTCTCCTCTCCGCTGTTCCGCACAGCTGCAGCACCACCAGGAGCTCCTCAACGTGCGAGTGTACTCCTCCACCGCGGTCCACTGCGTTTGTCCTGGACGGCGCCAGCACAGGACGGCGGCTCACCGATTCTAGAGTATGAACTCCAACTGCGACGTCTGGACGCCACGGCGTGGACTAGGGTGCCGTCCAGTGCACTGGATCCAGTAAATAACTGCACCTGCGATCTCACGGCACTGGACAAGACGACGAAAATCCAGTTAACGCCGTTCACTCGCTATGTCGCCCGGATACGTGCACGCAATGCCGTGGGAGTGAGTGCGTTTACCGAGTTTCCCGACTTTCTCACCGACTTTGAGGCGTCCGCTCCTCCTCCACCTCCTCCGTCTATCTCCGCTCCCCTTCCAAGTCCACTGGGATCGACAGTGGCGGCGGTCTCTGCTGTCCGCCGCCACGTCGCCAATGCAAATGATCTCCACTACGTCCACGGCGTCGGCAACGGCGGAGAACAGAGCGGAGAAGACGGCGAACACGGCGTTGTGGTGCTGTTTCCCATCGCATTTAACGGGGAGCGGCTGGAGGAGCAGCTCTTTTACTACACCGGCTCTGTCCAGAGTCTCCAGGTGCCAGTGGAGAGCGGAGATCCACGTAGGCAGATCGTCGCTGTGGATGTGTACGCGTGGGGAGGAGGAGGAGGGAGCGGAGGCAAAACTGCGTGGGGGGCAGGTGGAGGAGGATCGTTTGCGAGAGGTGTGTTTCGCGTTGCGGGTGGAGATCAAATCGAGATCTTGGTCGGTGGAGCGGGCACTGGACACTCGAACGGAGGACGTGGCGGATGGAACGGAGGAGGGGATAGCGGAGTGGGGGCATTTTCAGGTGGAGGAGGTGGTGGAGCGTCGGAGGTTCGAATCAAGAATAAAACGGCATTAGTGGCGGCGGGAGGAGGCGGAGGAGGCTCGAGCGACTACTGCTGTGCGCACGGTGGTGGAGGAGGGGCTGCCATGGTAGGTGCACAAGAAAGCGGAGTGGAGAGAGCTGAGAGCGGACTGGCTCCAGACGAGACGACGATTCCGCTGGACAGCCGGATCACGGGTGTGCATCGAAATGAGTACCAGTCGATCAACGTGGAGGGCGATCTGCGAGACTTTGTGGGGCTACCAGCACTCCACGGGCACTTGGATTACGGACGAGCGGCCTCCTCTGCGGACTACACGACGCTCGCGACGGGAGGAGGAGGAGCATCCTCCACACAGCCCGGAGGAGCCGGTCAGCCTGCGTCCTACGTGGTCTCGCGGTTTGGCAAGTGCTTTGTGGATTACAACAGCGGAGTTACAGTGGTTTCCTCCGCTCTAGCGGCTCCTCAGGCCACGCCTGGGCGACGCAGACAAGGTGGTAAGGGCCAAGACGGCCAGGACTGCGGCGGAGGAGGAGGTGGCGGGTATTTCGGTGGAGGAGGAGGAGGAGCGGGCGTGGACGGAGCTGGTGGGGGAGGAGGCAGCAGCTTTGTCTCCGCGGACCTTCGTTTCTTTCGTACGCTGGGCGTCACCGCTCTTCAGCAACACCAGCAACAAGAAACAGTACACAACTTCACAGCCACGCCCCTCTCCTCCACTTCCGTGCTTCTCCGCTGGCAGTCCCCTCCTCACGGGTTTGTCCACCCAGTGGAGGCGTTTGTAGTGGAGATGGCGAACCGCTCCGCCAATGCAAACTTCCGCCTTCTACGCGTACTGTCCTCCTCCTCCGCCTCCTCCTCCGCCTCCTCCTCCGCCACGCAGTTTACAGTGGATACACTGAGCCCAGCGTGGTGGTATCGCTTCCGGATCAAGCCGTTGTTTCGAGACGCCGCCGTCGGTTTCTACAGTGAGATCTGCACTGTGAAAACTCCGTCTCCACCGAGAGATTTCTGGAAACGGGTAACCGGGGTACGCTCGCTGGACGAACGCACGACGCGCTCGGGCTCTCGGTTTCTTGGGGTTACGACTACGCAGCCTCTACGACGGCTCCCCTCCCCACGGCGTGGCCACTCGCTCACGGCGTTTGACGAGGACGGTCTCCTCTATTTGTTTGGCGGCTTCAGTATTGGGTACGCGTGTAACCAAGCCCACAAGGCCGCCTGTGTAACCCACAGCGGCGTAACCAACGAGCTCTGGCGGCTGGATACGCGAACGCTGCAGTGGATGGAGCTTCCCACTCGCGGCGGACCTCCTCCAGCGAGAGAGAAGCACACCATGTCGGTGGTTTCGAGTCATTTGCTGTTGTTTGGCGGTCGCACGAGCAGCTCCCCACAGACGGCACTCAACGATCTCTGGAGTCTCCAGATCTCCTCCACGACACAAAAGACCGCAGGGGTTACGCTCCGAGACCGAGAGAGTAACCTGGTTATCCGCGACGGCCAAGAGCTCTTTACGATCGGCAATGTGGCTGCCTATCCATCGGAGATGTGTGTGGCGGAGATGACTGTGACGCTGCAGCTCACGCATGCGTGTGCGCAGACACTACGCGTGGAGCTGCTGGGGCCCGGGTCGTCCACACACCCAGATAGACTCCAGGCTACGACGGCGTCCCACGTGGATTTCCAGTCCCCCGTGGAGACTATCTGGAGTGATCCACTGGGATTCCAGCCAGGTCAGCAGCGTGTGACGCCCACAAAACCCAGTGCGAGAGCGTTCCCCGTCACACTCCAGCGGCCCGAGATGGCGTCTTCTGGATCGTCCTGTCTCGCTGGACCGCGGACACTGCAGTTCACGATGCCGATGTCGTCTTCCTCCTCTTCTTCTCCAAATAGCGGAGACCGTGGAGCTACGCTGGAGTCGCTGGCCGTGTTTCGCCAGCTCTCGGCGTCGGGCGGCTGGACGCTCAGCGTCACGGACACAGCAATCGACGGCCACACGGGCGTTCTGCATCGATGGGACATTGCATTCACACTCACGCCGTGTGTGCCCAGCTTCACGTGGACGAATGTCGGAGCCACAGTCACAGGATCACCGCCAACGCCACGGTCTCAGCACACTGCGATCGTCCATCAGTCGTCGTTGTTTGTGTTTGGCGGCCGCAGTGCACAAGGTGCAACGCCGCTGAGTGATCTGTATCGTCTAAATTATAATGCCGCGAGTGGTACAGGCGTGTGGACTACGCTGATGCCGGTTACGAATGGAGTACCACGCGACTCCCACTTTTACCATGGCCGTACGTTGCTGGTTACGCCGTACGAGTTACTCGCAGTCGGCCAGGGGGTACGCTCTCGCGTGACGAGCTCGCAATCCCATGTGCTGAGTAGCTCCTCGGCCGTGTACGTCGGCCGTAGATCCATCACAGAGCCACTCGGTGCGTGGCGAACGCTGCCCACGGACGTCTCAATAGAGGAAGACGGGGAGGATGAGATGCCGGTGGCACGGTACTGGTCGTCTGCCGCCTTTCTCACCACTGGCGACTCGTCTCGCGTGTTCGTTTATGGCGGACAGGACGACACGACGCTGCTGGGCGACTTGTACGTGCTGGAGCTGGACGCACTAGCAGAGCGTGAGCCCTGGGCTGAGCTGGAGAAAAGACGACTGGAGATTTGTACATGGCGACTAGCGAATCCAAAGTCGCAGTCGGACTGGACGGCGTCCTGTGGCGCGACGGCTGCACAGATCACAGCCAACACAGCGAGTGAGTGCGCGTTAGACACGCTGTTGTTGTATGCGTGGTGTGGGAAAACGTACCAGACCATCCAATTATAATCCAATTGAATATATCGCTCTTTCTTCATCTCTCATTGCTCGTACTCGATTTCGTCAACTTGTAGGGGCCCGAGGAGCTCCTGTAGGATCACCAGCACACGGCTTTTGATGATTTCTAGCTGATGTGGTGGCAGAAAACGATCCGAGACGGACGTGGCGATGGTCACGAGTGCTGGTGGAAGATTCTGAGACGAGAAGCTCTTCTTGACAAAGTCTCGAAATCGCGTGAGCAAGGCGTCGAGTTCAGCGTCGCTGCTTTCGTGGTGCGGCAGATCAAGACACGGTGCGGCATTCCAGACCAACGCGAGCAGCTCCGTGTTCTCTGATACTGATCTGAGAAAGGCCGCAAACTCATTCAAGCGAGCGAGAGCCACGTCTTGGTCTGCTGAGTACAGCGACGCTAGTGTCGTAAACACGGCCTGGGCTGAAGACGACGATGGTGATAGAACTGGATCTTGGTACAGTCGCTCTGTCTCCACTCGCTTCATGTTGAACAGGAAATCACGTCGCTCCTGGATGCGCTGCTCGGTCGTGAGAGTCTCAGCGTCTAAACTGCGGTACCGGGGCCGAGTGAACACTTCCGTGAGCAGAGTGACGGTCGCAGCGTCGCAGTGTGGCTCCAGATCTTTGCGGAATGGGTTCCACGTGGAGAAAAAGTCGAGATCCACGTCTAAAATCCACGGCGTTGGCTTGTGGTTGGGCGAAGGATGATCCGATACAGGGACAGGGAGCTCCGTCACGGATAGGTCCCAGAGTCTAACCGCACATAGATTTGAACGTTAGACTAAGATCCTGAATAGAGTAAGATATAATGACGATAGGATAGACTCACTTGATGGTGGCTTGGTCCATTTCCGATTCCGGCGCGTAAAGCTCGTCGTCTATAAAATGCGGCCACGGACACGACACCACGAGTCGGTCTAAATCTGAGTCGCCATCACAGCTGCTGATAGACGAAGAGGTCTTGCGGCCTATTGCAATACGCTGCATGGCGTCGCCAGCGCGCATTTGGTTTGCCCATGGTGACTTGATCCACGTGATGCGGTTCACGTGGCCAGCGTACGCTAGCGGCAAGAGGAACTCGGCGATACCTGAAGGTGAGTCGTCCAGCGCATCGTAGAGAAGTTCAGGTTTGTACACTAGCGCTGCATCGACAGAGGAGGAGAACGAGAGGTCTGGGTGTGCATCGAAATGGACGATGTGGATGCCCTCAAACGGCAGCACGCGACGACGAATGGCCTGACAGAGACACGATGTGAGGGAAATGTAGGATGGTTGCTTTGGAAGGAGGAAGAAAAAGACCTGTATACCAAGTGGATTTCGGGGAGTACGTGGTGGTGGTCGTCTGCTATCACCACACGAACTCGCGGTGGTGGCGGCGGCGACTTCGTCTTGGATGCGGAACGTTGCGTGTGTGGCGTCGCCATTTTTGCTGGACTTTAGCACTGGCCGGCTGAGTCTGAGGCCGTGGAACTATCATCAGACTCAGAGAAAACGGTGGAGTTGGCGAAAGGTGATTGGGTAAAACCTGGTTAGGCATGCAGGGGTCTTGTATTGAGATCAACATAATGGCGCTTCGTCAACATGGCACGTCGACACACGACCACATTCAAGTTGACCTCGCGCGCGCAGGGACTTGTCCAACATGACCTCTACTCCTCACGCCGCTGCCGCTATGGGTGGCGCCCACAACCCAAGTCCGACGCTGGCATTTGCGCACAAGACAGTATTCCTCACTGGCGGCACGGGCTTCTTCGGCAAGGTACGAATTGGTCTAACTCAGCGATAGACGCGCGCCATGCAATCGTGTAACTTACGCTTTGTCATGGGTCTATAGGCGATCATCGAGAAACTATTGCGGAGCGCACCATCCATCGAAAAGGTGCGTCTAAAGTCTAACGGCCTAGCAGACTTTACAAGGCGGATCTAACCCGCTTCCTTCTGTCAAATTAGATCTACGTGCTGATCCGTCCACGCAAAGGCATCTCCGCTGCGGACCGCCTGGAGAAGGAGATCATCCGCAGTCAGATTTTCGATCGTCTGCGTCGCGAGCGTGGCGGCGATGCCGATGCATTCATTCGGTCTAAACTGGGTGCGGTCGCCGGCGATGTCACGTCGCCCATGCTCGGTCTATCCGAGTTAGACGTTCAGCTGCTGCAGCGGTCTATCCAGATCACGATCCACTCGGCCGCGACCGTCCAGTTTAACGAGCCGTTAGACGTGGCTGTGGAGATGAATGTGCTGGGTGTGGTCCACACCATGGACTTTGTCCACTCGTGTCCGCTTGTGGAGTGCCACTTGCACGTGTCCACGGCGTACGTCAACAGCAACTTGCGCGCCGGTGTGCGGTCTATCCGCGAGCAGCTCTATCCGTTAGACTTTGATGTCGAAGAGGCTATCGCTGCGATCACCAAAGCCTCACCAAGTGAACTCGAGCGGCTCCACGTCAACTTAATTGGGACCTACCCCAACACGTACGCGCTCACCAAGTCCATGGCCGAGCATCTCATCGTCAAGCGTGCGCGGCCTGGTCTCCCACTGGTGATTTTTAGACCCACGATCATCGGCGCTAGCTGGAAAGAGCCCGTACCTGGCTGGATCGACCAGATCGCCGGTGCTGGTGCCATTTTCTTAGCCGTGGGCATGGGCGTGCTCACGATTCTGCCAGGCGATCCACGCAACGTCGCAGATATCGTACCCGTGGATCTATCGGTCAACACGGCACTCGTGTCTATCGCGGCCGTGCTGGGCAGCCAGAACAAGAACAAGAACCAAAACCAAGAGCTACCAAGCCCGTTCATCGTGCACTCGGGCACGTCAGACCCACGCCAGAACCCACTGCGCTGGCGTGTGCCGTGTGGGATCGTACCCGACTATTTCCGAAAAAACCCGCCGGTCAAAGGGCTTTTTCCTGCGAAATTCCACATGACGACGACGCATCAGCAGTTCCAAGTCGAGTGGTTTCTCAACTACGCGCTGCCGTCGTCCGTGTACTCGACGCTCGCCAACAAGTCGGGCAACGAGCACCACATCCGTGAGGCCGCACGGCTGTGGACGCTCACGTGGCGTGCGCGGACGCTAGTGGAGGTGTTTAAGCCGTTTACGGAAAACCAGTGGGTGTTTACGGCCGATTCCATGGCCATTTTGCACCGTTTTGCCACTGATGGCACGGGCGACTGGTGGCTGGACGCCAACGAGATCGCATGGGAGCGGTACATGTTCAATTTCTGTGTCGGACTGAAAAAGTTTATGCTCCACGAGGACGTGATCGACGTGGACGTGGACGGCGTGAACCACACGGAGCTGGCGCTCAGCACCAAGCGCATTCTCGAATGGGATCCCGACCACCACGCCATCTCGTTCCCCGGTTTGCTCTCGGATATCTCGTGGGCGTACACGTCGAGCCGCAAGCCCGGGTACACCAAGTCCGGTCTTCTAGGCCGTGTCATGGGGCTCACGGGCTGGCGCGAAGGCATGAACCACGAAGCCAGCCACGTGCCACGGCAGCATATTGAGAGCATCGGGGGCATTCGCAACAGTGTGCTCGAGTCGCAGGCCGTGCGCGAGGCGATCGCACAGCGTGCGGAAACCAGTGGCAAATCGGAAGCGCAGATCAGTGAAGAGGCCCAGAGCATGCTGGACGCCATGGCGGCGTCCGTGGACTACAAGGCCGTGCGCAAGATCGGCTGGATGCTGCGCAAAGTGTTCCGTCGCATGTACGAGAGCATCAATGTGGACGAAAAGGGATTGATGCACGTGCGTGAGCTCATGCGCAAGACGCGCAGCGACAACGAGAACAGCAGCGTCGTGCTGATCCCGACGCATCGCTCGTACGTGGACTTTCTGCTCATGAGCTACTTGTTTTTTGCCTACAATATGCCCGTGCCCTACGTCGCGGCGGGCAACGACTTTTCGCAAATGGGCGGTGTGAGCAAGCTCATGCGGCAGTGTGGCGCGTACTTCATCCGACGATCGTTCAAGGACGACGCACTGTACTCGACCATCTTTGAAGAATACACCAAGGTAAGCTAGACTAACTACTGATGGAGAAGCGGACTGGTAGACTGATGGATGATCTATGTGTACAGTACCTGATCTCGAACGGCCACACGGTCGAGTTCTTCATTGAAGGCATGCGCAGTCGCAGCGGCAAGCAGCTCAATCCAAAGTTTGGGCTTCTCGGGACGGTCGTGAGCTGCTATCTCAGCGGACGCGTCGACAACGTACGTTTAGTTTGTATCAGATACCTAGCTCACGCTCACGGTCTCACTTGATGCATGTGTGTTGTGTAATACCCTGTAGCTCTACATTGTGCCCGTGACGATCGACTACGAGAAGCCATTGGAAGTGATGCTCCACCAGAATGAACTGCTGGGCGAAGGCAAAGTCAAGGAGTCGCTGAGTGCGCTGCTCAAGTCGTGGCACGTCACACGCCAGAACTTTGGTTCGATCTCCGTGCAGTTTGCTGAGCCCATCAGTCTCAAGGACTATGCTCAGTCTCTGCAGGCGAGTCAAGGGGACCAGGCCACTGTGGCCAAGCAGCACTTGGTGAAGGAGCTGGCGTACGATATCACGGACGCGATGATCGCGGCGTCCACGTGTACCACGTCGCATATTGTCGCCACGCTGCTGCTGCTGTATCGCCAGGGCATCGCCAAGCCGGAACTCGTGCAGCAAACCAACTGGCTGCGCAACGAAATCCTGCGACGTGGCGGCCGCGTGACGGGCACACAGGGCCGCTCGCCGTCCGTGATTGTCGACGGCGCGCTGGAGCTGCTCACGGATCTGGTCGTGCGCAGACGCAAAGACCTCGTGGAGCCCGCGATCACCTCGGTTCGTACTTTGTAGTTATTTGTTTGTATCCGATATGGCAAGGTCTCACTTGTCGCATCTTGTTTCATGGCATGATAGCGCGAGCAGTACTCCAACATGGTCGGACTGGGCTACTACCGCAACAAGATCCTCCACTGGTTCAACCGTGAGGGCGTGCTGGCGTGCGCGTTCCACGCTCTCGACGTGTTCAGTCCCAGCCAGGACGACACCAGTAGTGGTACCAGTGGTGGAGTACGAGTGGACCAGTTACTAGACGGTGCGCTGTTTCTCCACGAGATGCTTCTCCACGAATTCGTGCGCAAGGACTGCACACAGGACCGCTTCCACTTGGAAAACGCACTGGACACGATGGTCGCGCAGCACGTGCTCACGCGCCGTACAAGTGAGACCGTGGCGATGGGCGACGCCTCAGGCCGCCCGCTGTTCTCGCTGCTGTGCATGCTCGTGTGGCCGTTCGTGGACAGCTACTGGGTCGCCGTCAAGAGCCTGTTTGCGCTGCGACCGGCGCTCGAGATCAGCGTCGACGATCTGCTCAAGCGCATCCAGTGGCTTGCTGAGACGGTGCGTGCTTTGTCGTGATGGAAGGTGGAGAATGATGCAGCTAGACTAACAGGACGATGTCTCTCTTTACTGTAGATGTACCACGAGAAGCTGATTAGCTTTTACGAGTCGTGCTCGCTCGAGACGCTGCAGAACGCGATCTCGATGCTGGAACGCTGGCAAGTGGTCGAGCGATTCCACAAACCAAGCAAACGCAGAGGATCTGCCGCCACTGGACCGGCGCTGCTGCGTTTGACGCCGCGGTTCCTGCAGGAAAATGAACTGGAGGCGCTGGCGCTGCGCGTGGGCAAGTTCCGCAAGCTGCCGCACAATGGCGGAGCACTCGTGAACGGTGCGCACGACGCCACGGGCTTTGCGCATGCCAGCCACTTGATCGCGCAGCTCCCAGCGCTGTCCAAAATGTAGAACGTAAACTGTCCAACATTCTTCCCTGCGACAGATAAGATCGGATCGTGTCCAACTTCATCTCGTGTCACTCATCTGAGGGACACCCTGTCTGCGACAATGTACCGGTATCTGTAACGGCTGAGATGACTGATTAACCTGTATCTGTTTATCTTCCATCCATTTCAAATGACTCCAAATTGGATCTTTAGCTAAATTGAGCCTGTATAAGCCGATACTTCGAAGTATTCGTTTAGACTGAATGCGTTAGGCTTCTCTGTGCCATCTGGAGAACACACTCTGTGCATGACTTGGCAATTGTATTAATGGATATTTCGGCCCGGCTCTGCAAACCGATCCCCCCGAGATATGTTCCGTCTTTGTGCAAAACGTGTTGCGGCACGTGGACACAAACGATCCATTCTCAAAATTCGCAATTCAAAGTCAAATTGAATTGAAGAATTCCAATCTCAAGCGTGTGACATGCGCACCCAGCTGTCATTACTGAATGAGCTCCCCAATGGAGAGCTCATGCAACGTTGGAGAGTCTCCAACACGTTCCTGTCATTCCGCATTTTTGCATGAACTCGCGCACGTTCTACGATTCCATTTTCTTCCTCTCATGCGACTCGATCTCTCACGGCTCGTGAGCCTCACGCTCTGTGTAGCAGCCAGCGCCACCACCACTACCACCGCCAGCAGCAGCAGCAGCAGTGGACTCAGCCCCAGTCCCAATGGCAACGCCTCAACCACGTGGAGTAGCTGCTCGTTTCGCGGCGAATTCGACTGCACGACACTCGCAATGCCTTTGTGTTATGAGATTGATGCGCCGTGTGCCAAGAAGATCCACTCACTGGAGCTGCGACGACTCGAGACCGCCGAGACGCTGGACGCCCCCACGCTCTGGCTCGCCACTGACTCGACCTGTACGATATGATTCTCGTTCGTGATTCTCCCCCCTTCCTTACGTCGAAGTATTCTCATCACAAAACTCTCTTTGTTTGATCGATAGCCTCAGAACTCATGGCGCTGATGACGCTGCTCTCCAAGAAGCGCATGTTCAACGTGTACGCGCTAGAGTGTCGGCTCTCGGAACAAGTGCCGGGCGAAGGAAATGGCAACGCGTGCAACGAACTTGTTGAAAAGTTCCCATCCCGTCTACGCATCGACAGCCCGCTGCTCACTGCGCTAACTGAATGCCGACGCTGGATTGATAAGCAGTTTGGCGCGCAGGGTCTCCACGTGTTCTCGCTCGACAGCGCCGCCAACGACCTCGCACTGGCGATCGCCACGGTGCAGCGTCTGCGGCCCACGAGTCCTCAGTACGTGTACGCCACGGGGAAAGCCTCACGCGTCGTGCAGCGGCTCATGACACAGTCCAAGACTCCGCCTATCGCCGGCTACATCTTGGATGCGCCGCAGCTCATGACGCTGGACGAACAAGCGGAACGCGACGCGCTCTCTCGTTTTGTGGCCGCGTGTGACACGGACATGCTGTGCAGCACCAAGTTTAAGCGACGAGGCGTCTCCATGGGCGACGCACTCAAGCAAATCTACGCCAAGATGGACGACAATACGACCACAACAACGGTGATCCCGAACGCGACCGACTGCGTCAACCAACTGCGCAATGCGGCGTTTAATGACGCGCGTGATTTGAAACCATCGCATGGACTAAGGCGTTTGCTGGCGCGCATGCGGTTGGCGTCATCTAGCGCTGCGCAAGTGATCGCTCCGATCGTGTATCGCACGTACCGCTGTCGAGAGAGCGACAAAAAGGCGCTGGACAAGATGTTTATCGGATTCTTCTCCGCTCTGAGCAGAGCGGAACGCGGTGTGTACGGTATGGCGGCGTTCGTGGACTACCTCACGCTGGTTTCTGAGCTTTGGCTGACCTCTGCGACCTCCACTCGCGAGGAGCTGGTCAAGGACTTTGAGACAGCGGTAATTAGCAGTGGGAGAGCCGTCGAGCAAATGCCCAACTACTGTGCGTACACGGGCAACACGTCTCCGGCGTGCAAGTCGGTGTACAAGGTCGGTGTGGAGATGAACGCGTCGCTTTCGCTCACGTACACACGTGCAAACCTGACAACTTCATCACCGTCTACTCCATCAGCCGCCAGTCTTCTCGTGCTGGCGAGTCGCTTGGATCCGACGGGCGCCGTCGTCGCTTCCACCAAGTTGTACGAACAGTTTTTGTCTGCCAGCCAGTCCGTTTCCAGCGACAAGCGCCCCGCCGTCATCCTGGTCCAGTCAGACCAGCTCTCCGTCGAGCCGGAGCTCTTCAACTCTCCCAGTGATGCTCTGCTTCGAGTCGTGGAGCTCTTCGTGACGAGCAGCGCCGCCGACCTCAGTGGCCAGTGGCACCTGGATGACCTCAACAACTTTGATCTGCGTGGCAAGCCAGCCAGTGCCAGAGCCGTGACGTCTACTCTCGCGACGATTGTGCCATTGGTCAACTTTACTTTGACGGATGGCTACACTTGGTTTGGTGTGTCGGATCCGTACGAAGGATACCGCTCGTGGGGGCGAGGGGCCACCTCAGACGAGGCCGAAGACAGAGAGGACGCAGGAGACAGCAAGCTATCAACGGATGGTGATAGTGGCTTTTTCGGCAGCCACGCGTTCATGGTGGGTATTGGTATGTTCGTCATAGTTGCTGTGGTCGTGGTGGGTCGTCGCGTGCGCAGCCACCGCGTTGTAGCTGCTCGCCAGCAGCACCACCAGTTCCAGACAGCTCCTGCTTTCTTTGTTGCCACACCACAGACCCAAGATCACCAGCAGCAGCAACAACAACACCACCACCAGCACCTCACGCCCACCGTGCCGCCGATCGAACGCAGAGGAGAGGAGCGTGGTTGGTGAAGAAGGACACGGTGTTCCGATTTGTGTACGTCGTATCAGACCAGCGAATTTGCCGACACAACATGGAGGCTAATTTTAAAAAAATTAGTCTACGTATTAGTATGTAGTTCAAATAAACTAAGCTAAAAGAAGACTGTCCATATGTCCCGTCTATGTACAAGAAGAGATGCACCACGTGGGCATAAACGATCCGATGAATGATTGTGAGCGTGTGACATGAACATCCAGCTGTCATGAGCAGATCCACTTCTCCACATCGTCTCCTTTCATTCCGCATTTTGCGTGAACACGCGCACGTTTAGATATACGATTCCGTTTTCTTCGTCTCATGCGACTCGATCTCCCCCGGCTCGTGAGCGTCGTGCTCTGTCTATTAGCAGTCACTGCTGCCAGCACCACCACCGCTCCAATCACCAGCGACAGCCCCGCTCCCAATGTAAACAACGCCCCAATCACGTGGAGTAGCTGCTCGATGCGTCGCGAGTTGGACTGCACAACGCTCACCATGCCCCTGTGTTATGGCATTGATGCGTCGTGTGCCAACAAGACCCACTCGCTGGAGCTACGGCGACTGGAGACCGCCGAGACGCTGGATGCGCCGACGCTCTGGCTCGCCACGGACTCGATCTGTACGTACAGCAGAGTAGAATGCGCTTTTCTCCGTCTGCTGTAGCTAATCCCCCCCTCCCGCATTCTGTTGTCAACTGGTTTGGCTGTACAGCCGATGAGCTCATGGACCTCATGGTGCGACTCTCCAAGCAGCGCACGTTCAACGTGTTCACTCTACAAAGCCGACTCTCTGATGAGGTGCCGGGAAAAGGAAACGGCCTCGAGTGCATGTCCCTCGTTTGGAAATTCCCATTTCCTCTACGCGTCGACAGTCCGCTGCTCACGGCCGTGGCTGCGTGTCGGCAATGGATTGATAGGCAGTTTGGCTCAGCACAGGGACTCCACGTGTTCTCGCTCGACAGCGCTGCCAACGACCTCGCACTGGCGATCGCCACAGTGCAGCGTCTACGCCCTACGAGTCCTCAGTACGTGTACGCCACAGGAAAAGCCTCACGCGTCGTGCAGCGGCTCATGACACGAGTGCCTTCTCAACCACCGATCACAGGTTACATCTTAGATGCGCCGCAGCTCATGACGATAGACGAACGAGCGGAACGCGACGCGCTCTCTCGCTTCGTCTCTGGCTGTGACACGGACATGCTGTGCAGCACCAAGTTTAAGCGACGAGGCGTCTCCATGGGCGACGCACTCAAGCAAATCTACATCAAGATGGACGACAATACGACCACAACAACGTTGATCCCGAACGCGACCGACTGCGTCAACCAACTGCGCAATGCGGCGTTTAATGACGCGCGTGATTTGAAACCGTCGCATGGACTAAGGCGGTTGTTTGCGCGCATGCGGTTGGCGTCATCCAGCGCTTCGCAAGTGATCGCATCGATCGTGTATCGCACATACCGCTGTCGAGAGAGCGACAAAAAGGCTCTCAAGAAGATGTTTATCTCGTTCTTCGATCGCCTCAGTTGGAATGAGCGTGATTTGTACAGCATGGCCGCTTTCGTGGACTACCTCACGTTGTTTTCCGAGCTGTGGCCTAATACCACTGCAGCAACAACATCACCAGCCACAACACATGAGGGACTGGTCAAGGACTTTGAGACTGCAGTGATCAGCAGCGGCAAAGTTGTCGAGCAAATGCCCAACTACTGTGCGTACACGGGCAATTCGTCCCCTGTTTGTCGCGCCGTTTACAAGGTCGGTGTGGAGGTGAACTCGTCGCTCTCGCTCACGTACACACGTGTCAAACCTCCGACGTCCACAACGTCGTCACCGTCTACTTCTTCGACTGCTAGTCTGCTCGTGCTGGCGAGTCGCTTGGATCCGACGGGCACCGCTGTCGCTGCGACCAAGTTGTACGATCAGTTCATCACCACCAGCCAGTCCGTTTCCAGTGGTAAACGTCCAGCCGTGATCATGATTCAGTCGGATCGTCTGGCTGTCGAGCCGGAGCTCTTCAACTCTCCCAGTGACGCTCTGCTTCGAGTCGTGGAGCTCTTCGTGACCAACAGCGCCGTCGACCTCAGTGGCCAGTGGCACGTGAACGACCTCAACAACTTTGATCTCCGTGCCAAGCCCGCCAGCGCCACGGCGGTCACATCCACACTGGCGACGACTGTGCCGCTCGTCAACTTTACCATGACCGACAACTCCATTTGGTTTGGTGTGTCAGATCCATACGAAGGATTCCGCGAATGGGGGCGAGGCATCAGCACGCTGCTGGGCGAAGACAGAGAGGACGCTGCAGATATCAAAGCGTCGAAAGTGGCAACAGACGACAGCGGCTTCTTCAGCAACTACATGGTCATGCCCTGGATTCTCATTGCTGTGCTGGCAGTGGCGTTGTGTGGCTGTCGTGTGCGAAGCCAATGCTCAAGAGCTACGGCTGCTACTCATGAGCAGCAGGAGGAGCAGCAACAAGAGTACGTGGTGCTTACAGTGCCGCCGATCGAACGCAGAGCAGAGGAGCGTGGGTAGAGCACTGCAAGCCAATAACTAGCTTAGTCTAGGTATATGTTGTGTGCAAGACTAATACAAACTAAGCTAAATACAGATGGTGTGCGGATCTATTCTAAGTTTCTAACAGTAAATAACGCAATCGAGTGGCTCTTTCTGGCACCTTGAAGAAAGAAAACGAGTGTGGTGAGGACGGCAGCAGCGCCCATACAGTAATCACACCACACAACAAGACACAGCAAGCCAACCAGCACTCCACTACTGAATCCTTCAAGATGGCGTCCTCCTCCCCACAGCAGCAACCGCGTGTGGTGGTCGTGGGCGGCGGTATCATCGGGCTCACGTCGGCGCTGGCGCTGCTGCAGCGCGGCTTCACGCGCGTCCACATCGTCGCCTCGTCCTTTGACGACTTGGTCTCCCACGTAGCCGGCGCGATCTGGATGCCGTTTGCGCTGCCTGCGGATAGCGATCCGTACCAGACCAGGTACGGTATCTGTTCTAATTGATGAGTCCACATTCGTATAGACGCAGACTAACTAATTGTGGTCTAACTGTACCAAACGATAGACGCTGGTGCGAGGAAAGCATGGCGTGGTTAGACGCGTTGCTAAAGACCCACGGAAGCGACGCTGTGGGTATCCATTACGTTAAAGGAGTGGACGTCATGGCTGGCGGACCCGTGGACGTGGTGCACCCGTACTGGTCCCATTGCGTGAAGGACTATCGTCTGCTCACACGTGAGGAAGCGCAGGCCGTGTGCCCAGGCATGACCCACGGCAACGCCTTTGAGACGATCATCTACAAACCAGCGTACGTGATACGGTTATCCCCACAAGTCTCAGATATGGATCTCCCAGCCACGGTCTCAGATATGGATCTAACTGGAACATACTATTTCGTTTTTGTTCCACAGCACGCTGATGGCGTGGCTCATCAAGCAGATCAAAGCGCTGGGCGGGACATTTGAAAAGCGCCACGTGGAATCCATGGACGCGGTGGAAAACTGCGACTTGCTGGTCAACTGCACCGGCCTGGGCGCCAAGACGTTTGCCAAGGACGAGTCGGTGTTCCCAGTGCGTGGTCAGGTGTTCCGTGTGCGCAACCCGCAGATCAAAACGTTTACGATGATCATCCACCGCGACGGATCCCACACGTACGTGCTGCCACGGCCCAAGGGCGAAGTCGTCGTGGGTGGCACGGTTCAGCCCCACAACTGGAAGCGCGAGGTCGACGCTGCGGATAGCAAGGGGATCTGGGACCGTGCGTGTGCGGCGCTGCCGGCGATCGCGCAGAGCGAGATCCTCAGTGAGCACTGCGGCTTGCGGCCGGCGCGTGCAGGCTGCGTGCGGCTCGAAGTGGACCCAGTGCCCACGGCCACAGGTGCGCTGGTGATCCACAACTATGGCCACGCTGGGTCGGGCCACACGCTGCAGTGGGGCTGTGCGCAGGACGTCGTGCGTCTCGCGACGCAGTACTTTCCACAGCCACAGTCACAGTCGAAGACCACGGCCATCAGTCGCTTGTAAAGAGATCATCCAGGCTGAGACAGGCGGCTTGCAAAGTTCAAAGTATCCGTTGAAAAAGACAGTATCATTTGTTACGGTCTCAATTACCTTTCTATCTCTTTCTCCAGTACTTTTGAGTAGCCTCTGGCTCAGTCGGCAGCGTCACCGTCATCGTCGTGGATCACAAACTCGAGATGCTCGTACGCTGCGCGCTGCATCTCGTGGGACACGCGCAGCCGTTCAATCAATTTGCGCTCTTCCTGTTCCATTTGCTGGATCAGTTTCTCATTGCGCTGCGTGCGCTCGTGCTCGGCTGCCAGCTTTTCGCGTGCGCTTCGCAAAAGCTCCTTTTGCTGGTCTTTCTTGAGCTGCTCGCGCTTGTAGAGTGCAATTTTCTCCTGCGATCGGATCTCTTTCGATCTCTCCGCTAACTGGCGGTGGTCGACATCGCGTTTGTATTGGATCTTTTGCAAGTGCATCTCACGCTGCGCACGCGTCTCCTGGACGATCTGCGAGCACATGGCGCTGATCGCATTCACGCTCTGGTTGCGTCGATTACGGGACGTGGCCACCGCGATTTCTGATGACACGATCAGCCAGTCAGTCAGTCCGCCAGGTCCATAGTGAGATCCCCCCAATATTCACGACTATAGTAATACGTACGATTGCTCTCATGGGTGCGCTGGATCTCGCGCTGGAGCTCCTCCATCGCGCGCTGCTTGGCGCGCTGGCGTTCGGCGTTGCGCTTCTTGATGCTTTCAATCTCCTTGGCGCGGCGCGTGGCCTCTTGAATCCGTTTCTGGGCGCGTGCGTCTTCAGTGCGCAAGTGCATCAGCCGTGTGGACAGCACGTTCACGTCGGCCTCGGCTCGCTTGCGTTCGTTCTTGGCGTCCAGCATCGCACTCGTGAGCTGCTGCGCCAGTGTGCCGTCGTGGTCCGGCCCATTGGTTCTGTCGTCCTGTTCGCCCGTCACACATCCACTGGGCGTCCCTCGTGGTGAGCGGCCATTTGAGGTGCTGGACACACTAGGCAGGTCAATATCGTCGGCGTTGGCTTCGAACCACTCGAGAAACGTGAGCTTGGTGATCTCTCCCGTGGCGTTTGGATCCATTTCGTCCAAAGCACGATCCAGCACCCGTGGTGCGCAGTTGAAGCCCATGTCCAGCAGCAGACTACCCAAGTGCTCCGTGCCAAAGCTCCTAGATATAAACAACACGAATCAGTTAGGCTCTCCGCATCAGGATTCACGCCAGCCAGCAGCTCAGGTACTCGAGGGGAAAAGCTCACATATTGCCCGTGTCGTAGCGTGCAAACAGCCCATCAAAGCACGGCGTCTCGCTGTCGTTCATGCGACTACTATCACTCATCTCCTCCGTCTGGGTCTCTTCTTCTTGGTCCTCTGCTTCCTCCTCGTACGCTTTCTCGGTCTCCTCTGGATCGTACTCCGGCATAGCTTCTGTAGGTTGGTTTATCTGAGACCACGAGAACAAAAGACAAAATACTCCACATCGGAATCGCTTTTGGCATTTGTGTTATTGCCGCTACACACAGCGGAGCAGACCCAGACAATCTATCAAGGCACAAGCTAAGATGCGTGGATCTGGTCGGCTGCCGTGGCGTCTCAAAAATAGCATACCGGTACTACTGGATCCCATACAAACTTGGGTCACTCGGATGGGGGGATCCCAACTACTGGGCTGTCTTGCGCCAGATCGCGTCGCTCATCTTGGCCACGTCCACCATCGCGGGGATATCGTGGACGCGCAGCAGGTCGGCACCTTGTTCAATGGCGGCGCAGCA
Source organism: Pythium pectinolyticum (assembly GCA_023336095.1). Classification (NCBI taxonomy): domain Eukaryota; phylum Oomycota; class Peronosporomycetes; order Pythiales; family Pythiaceae; genus Pythium; species Pythium pectinolyticum. The sequence continues at coordinate 2,056 of JAADWC010000006.1, read as the reverse complement.
CGTCGCCGCTGTGCCCCACGCTCTGTCTTTTGGCTCGGGACGACCGCAGATCGTGCCGATGAATCCCTTGCGTGACGCGCCGACCAGCACGGGCAGCGACTGGCACAGTTGCTTGAGTTCACGCAGACGACGCAGCACGCTCAGGTTCAGTTCGCCGCTCTTGGCAAAGCCGATGCCCGGGTCCACGATCAAATTCCAGGCAAAAATACCGGCTTTTGTAGCGGCCGCCACGCGCTGGTTGAGGTAGAGAGCCACATCGTGGACCACGTCGGTGTATTGCTGTTGTACGGTGGTAGACAGTGTGAGAAGTATACAAAAACCAAGTGATTTGGGTAGAAAATGGGCACTGTACCTTGAGTCCCGTCATGGTCTGTGGACTGCCACGCATGTGCATGAGAATGATCTACGATGGGGGATCAGCGTCTCAGTAATTCCATCCCACAACGGGCAAAACAAAAACAGAACATTCTGCCAGAACAAATAAACAAAACGCACCGGCACTCGCAATTGCGCGACAATCGTGAGCATTTCTGGATCTTTTTCGCCACCGGAGACGTCGTTGACCACATTGGCACCGGCCTCAATCGCCAACAGCGCCACCTGAGCCTTGGTCGTGTCAATGGAGATGGGGATCTGGCTGCCAGCGGCGCGGATGCCCTGGATCACGGGCAGCACACGTGCGAGTTCTTGTTCACACGAGACGGGCGCAGCTCCTGGACGCGTGGATTCGCCACCGATGTCCACGATGTCCACGCCCTGGGCTTCCATTTCCAGTGCTTTCTGGATAGCACTCTCCACCGTGGAGAGCTCGGCACCGTCACTAAAGCTGTCCGGAGTGACATTGAGAATGCCCATCACAAACGTCTTTGTACCCAACTGCCAGGGCGACGTCTTGGTCACTGGGAGAAGCGCCACGGGCGGCGCGTAGTTGGAGCTGCTGGCTTGAAGAGCTACGCGGAGCTCATGCATCGTCTTGTTCAGCGACGGATGCTGGAAATCCGGCGCAATGTCGCAGATCGGAACCAGCACAAAATCGCGTTCGGGGATCCGCTCGTGTGGGATGATCAACGGACCTTCACTGGTCTCGATGGAGACTACAGCGTCTCCATAGAAGAGCACGTCCACGTCAATCACGCGAGGACCATAGCTATTATATTTGAACACACAAGGGGATAGAAAGAGTCAGATACTGAAGATCAGATAGTGCCGATGAGAGTGAGAGACAGAGAGCTACGCACCGGAACGACACAGTGCGGCCAATGTCGCGTTCAATGGACTTGAACGCCTCCAGCAGCTCCGCGGGCGTCAACGTCGTCGTGAGCTCTACGACAATATTGAAGAACGAAGGCTGGTCTTCCACATACTGCGGTGCTGTGCAGTACAGCCGCGAAGTCGCTAGGATGGGGCCGGCGCGTGCCGTGAGCAGCGCCAATGCGCCTTCGAGATGCTGGACTTTGTCGCCTGTAGAGGTTCAAACCAGCAAATATGATCAGTGCGAATGGCTTATAGTACTATAGCTATGTATTAGGCCTACCTAGATTAGTGCCCAGCGCCGCGAACACACGCACGGGCGCCACAGACGCCGCACTTGTTGTGGCCATTTTCGTTCCCTTTGTGTTTGCGGATTTTGGATTTTTCGTCGGATTGTTGTGGGTGGTCGGAGAAAGTGCAGCCATATTGTTGGTTTTAGTGTGGTGCACATAAGTTGGTTATTCTAGGTCCTATTCTAGTTCGCGTTTGCTCCACTTTCGTTTTCCTTCGGGGGAATTACAAATTGGTCACTGATCCAAGATAATTCTTACAAATCAGTTAGTGAACATTTTGCGCATCACTAATCAGTCACTTTGATACATTTCTTGGCAAGCCTGCGACGCCCAGAACTCGCCTGACAGGCCAAGTGGCAGCACCAAAGACCTAGTCCATAGTGTTTGGGACTATTAGACCACGCACCAGCCTTCAGCTTGCCCTGGAAGCTCGAAGAAGCGGCGTGCGAGTGACCGATTAGTAACATTTGCACAAGATTTAGTAACCGATTTGCTATCTGAAAACCTGTTGG